>CM035124.1:44223799-44493548 GCA_020205555.1 Panax stipuleanatus | reverse complement strand
ACCTGTGAGTAAATAGTTACCATACAATTCAATCCTTCCACCATACAATGTCCCAATTAAATATAAGACATGAATTTACTGTCAAGTCTTATTTTATTTAATTATATGTATTTCGATTAGAAAATGCACAACTCCAAATAATGTAAATTAGAAACTCCTTTCTAATTTCATTTTACCTTGGCCAAGGATTCCTGGGTTGTCATTTAACGAATCACATAGGACATATCTCCTCCTTTACTAGAGGTGGTAGATTCTTATTGATCATTCCATTGTCTCCATATTTAACTCATTATACCCAAGCATACCCTTTTATATACCCTAAAGGGCTTTAAGGAATAAGTCAAAGTATAATTCATTACATACAAGATACTATGATGATCTCAAGTCCAAGGATCACTTGTACTACTATCACATTAGGAATTCTATTGACAGGCGAGGTAAAACTCCATTAGGTATTCCATAGCGAGTCACGTTCAGTGAACTTATTCTCCAATAAGCACCTACATACTTGCTTTAGTGTCTCCACACAAATGATTATGAATCAATCATCCTCATCTAATGAGCAAGCAACATATGTACTAATCTTTCCGGATTTACTAATCCCCTTTTTAGTAATCCCATGATTAGGAACTATTTTAGTTTTAGAGCTTTCTAAGAATTTAGATCTCATTGGCATGATCATCATCATGATTCTAAAAGCATTGCTTAAAACTATGGGTTATTTACATATTATAAAAACAGCACCATGTAGATAATTAAATGCCTTTAATAAATGAATATTTTTATTAATAAATAAATAAGATTGCCTCCAAAGTATATGCTTTATCATCATACATGATTGGCTTGTATGCATACTACTTTCAATCTCCCACTTGCACTAAAGCCAATCGCCATGGTTTCTCATACCCAACTTCTCTAAGTGACGATCAAACTGCTCTTGTGTTAAAGCTTTAGTAAATGGATCTGCAATGTTGTCTTGAGAGTCTACACTCTCCTCTTTCAATGATTTCTTTAATCAAAGTGCCGCAACACATGTTTAGATTCAAGATGAGACTTAGGACCTATTCCTAGTTCTGTAATGAACTTTTCATCTAAAACATCAACTTGCATCTTCACTTACAGTTATATACTTTGTCTTTGTCACTAAACCAACAACCTTTTGTTGTTTGGAACCTTTTCAATTCACTGCACCATCTTTCAAGGTAAACACATACCCTGAAACAGATTTACTGTCATCTTGGTCTGTTTGAAAACTTGAGTCTGTTAATCCCTTGAGTTTTAATTCAGACCCACCGTAGACAAGAAAAATATCTTTAGTCCTTCTCAAGTACTTTAGGATATTCTTCACTGCCTTCCAGTGCTCTTCTCCAGGGTTTGACTGGTATCTGCTCATTACACTAAGTGCATGAGCAACATCCGGTCTAGTACATATCATACCGTACATGATAGATCCTATTGCAGAAGCATAAGGGATCTTACTTATACGGTCTCTCTCCTCAGGTGTCTTTGGGGCCTGTTTCTTGGAGAGATGTATTCCATGGCTCATCGGCAAGAGACCTCTTTTGGAATCTTCCATGCTAAACCTCTTTAGCATTGCATCAATGTACGTTCCTTGGGATAAACCAAGCATCCTTTTAGATCTATCTCTATAGATCTTTATCCCCAAAATATAGGATGCTTCTCCCAAGTCCTTCATGGAGAAGTGTTTAGATAACCAGATTTTAATCGATTGTAGCATAGGAATGTCATTCCCTATCAGTAATATATCATCAACATATAATACAAAGAATGAAATTGCGCTCCCACTAACCTTCTTGTTCACACATGGTTCATCGTCGTTTTTGACAAAATCAAACTCTTTGATTGTCTCATCAAAACGAATGTTCCATCTACGAGAAGCTTGCTTCAATCCATAAATGGATCGTTGCAGCTTACAGACTTGATTTGTTCCAACCTTTGAAACAAATCCCTCTGGCTGTGTCATATACACATCCTCCTCAAGTTTCCCATTGAGGAAGGCCGTTTTCACGTCCATCTGCCAGATCTCATAGTCGTTATAAGCTGCAATCGCAAGCAAAATCCGAATGGACTTGAGCATAGCTACTGGTGAGAAGGTTTCATCATAGTCAACTCCTTGTCTTTGTTTGAAACCTTTTGCAACCAGTCGGGCCTTATAGGTCTCTACCTTGCCGTCCGCTCCAGTCTTTCTTTTAAAGACCCATTTACACCCAATAGGCTTAATGCCTTCAGGTGGTGAAATCAAAGTCCATACTTTGTTTTCATACATGGAGTCCATTTCGAATTTCATAGCTTCAAGCCATTTCCCTGAGTCTTTATTACTCATAGCCTGTTCGTAATTCAATGGATCATCATCATTCATGATGTGTACCTCATCGTCATCCTCTATAACGAATCTATATCTCTCAGGTATCTTCGGTACTCTTCCAGATTTACGAACAGGGTGTGGTATAGTAGGTTCTTCTAATTTGTTAGGTACCTAACTTTGATCCGTGGAAATTTGTGGGTCTTGAACTTCTTCAAGATATATCTTACTCCCACTGACCCCTTCATGGATAAAATCATTTTCCAAGAAGGCAGTATGTTTCGCAACAAACACCTTCTGATCAGTTGGATGATAGAAATAATACCCTAAAGTTTCTTTAGGGTATCCCACAAATCTACACTTATCGGATTTAGTTTGTAGCTTATCGTTTTCAAACTTTTTGACATAAGCTGGACAACCCCAAGTCTTAACATGCTTAAGATTTGGTTTCCTCCCCTTCCATATCTCATATAGAGTCTTTGGGGCGGATTTGGTAGGTACCTTGTTAAGTAGGTATGCAGCCGTTTCTAGGGCATATCCCCATAAGGAAATTGGAAGGTCGGTAAAACTCATCATAGATCGAACCATGTCCAACAGTGTTCGATTTCTCCTTTCAGATACTCCATTTAACTGTGGTGTACCTAGAGGAGTCCATTGTGAGATTATACCATTTTCTTTGAGATAATTGAGAAACTCACCGCTTAAGTATTCTCCACCTCAAACTGATCGAAGTATCTTTATACTCTTGCCCGTTTGTTTCTCTACTTCACTTCTGAACTCTTTAACTTTTCAAATGATTCTACTTGTATTTCATTAAATACACATATCCAAATCTTGAGTGATCATCAGTGAAAGTAATAAAATAAGAATACCCACCCCGTGCACTTGTTGTATAGGTCCACAAACGTCTGTGTGAATCAATGCCAACAACTCTGTAACTCTTTCTCCTTTTCCACTAAAAGGAGATTTAGTCATTTTACCCATGAGACAAGATTCACAAGTTGGATATGATTCATAATCAGATAACTCAAAGAGCCCATCTTTATGCAACTTGGATAATCTTGTTTCATTGATATGACCGAGTCTACAGTGCCACATGTAGGTATAATTAATATCATCTCTTTTCCTTTTCTTAGTTTGTTCAATTTGAAAAATATTTTCTTGTAAGTCAAGTGTATAAAGTCCATTTCGCAAATTTCCAACACCATATAAAATATCGTCTTTATAAATAGAACAACTATTGTTCTTTATAACAACGTTAAATCCTTCCATATCCAATACAGAAATTGAAATAATATTTTTAATAATATTCGGAACATAATAACAATTATTAAGATAAATGGACTTGCCCGAAGGCATTGCTAAATAATAAGTTCATACAGCTAATGCAGCAACCTTTGCTCCATTCCCCACTCGTAGGATCACCTCATCATTGTTCAGCTTTCTACTTCTGACCAGTCCCTTCACATTATTACATATGTGAGAACCACAGCCGGTATCCAATACCCAAGTAGAATTTTGACTTTCTGAAAAATTAATTTCAATCATGAACAAACCTTGATTGGAAGTCGAAGCTTCTCCAAGCTTCTTCTTTGCCAGAAACTTCTTGCAGTTCCTCTTCCAATGACCCGGCTCGTTGCAATGGAAGCACATTCCTTTGCTAGCTGGATCAGATTTCTTTTGTTCCTTTATGTTCACTTTGCCCTTGGTCATCCGAGATCGGAAGAGCTCCTTAGATATCTCATATCTAGTAGTCCTACTTTGTTCACCATACAACTCCTTGAGGTGAATCAACATAGTAGGAGCATCCATGTTTTCGTGCTGAAGCTCGTTATTCATGGATGCGAGCATGATGCATTGAGCCACAGATGCATCATCTTTCCACTTTACAATGGTGGCAATCTCTTCCTCAGAGGCTGTTTCTGGAACAGTTCCGGGGACAGGTGAGTTTAGGACATAAGAAATCTTTTCAGCAGTGAGAACTATTCTCAAATTTCTTAGCCAGTCCGTATAATTCGGCCCGGTAAGCTTATTAGCATCAAGTATGCTTTGCAGTGAAATTAGTGATTTTGACATTTTTAAAATTTTGCATGTGAAAAATAACATTTTAGCAAACATTCATTTTATTAATTTTGCATACCAAAATAAATTTAGGTCTTTATTTTAAATTGGTATCTCCCACTATTTTTATCAAACTATATTACCCTCACTTATATAGTTCGGCAACATCTAATTAAAGATTTGTTAGTGAGAATAAGGATCCCATTTCAAATGTATATAACCTTGTGGATAGCACAACAAGCGATATACAAATAAATAGGTAGACAACTCTTGTCAATTACATCACTATATAACTCCTTTTATTTTGCCTCTTAAATTATAATGGTCAAGTGTGTGCACATCCGAACTAAAACGATTTAAGTTAAGTCCAGCCTAGCACTTCTATAAATTCAAAAAAGAAAAATGTTCATCCTTGTGGATAGCACAACAAGACTAGATCGTTCAATTTTCTTGATAAGCATCAAATGTGATTAATTAACATCTTAAATATGCAATACTCGCCTTGTGGATAGCACAACAAGCTCATATTAAATATTTAATACTCTATTAATTTATCATGCTAGAAGGCGACGTTCGATATTCCAAATATCATTTGAACGCTTCGGACTTAATATTATTTCTTTTAGGAATTTGTTATTATTTGTCTCATCTTGTTTAGCGTGCATGCACATATATATATAAAATACGCGTCATTTTATTAAACATGCGAAGCATGTTTGCATAAAATATAATATATATAATATTTAGCATGCAATATAGAATACTATATTCTACCCAGATTGATTATGGACTTTTATTCTAGTTTGGTTCACTAGAGCCACCAAGTGAACCAAAAGGTCAAACCTAGGAGTGCAAGAATTTAAATTTAAATATAACTATTACATTTAAACCAGGGCTCCATACAAACGGGTCTTCACGCGCTCCTTGCTCCTTGGTCTCCAATTTTTTCAAGATAATTCTAACTATTTCTATTACATTAAACTATTTAATTTAAATAGAAACCTTGATCAGCAGTTAAGGGGAAGTACATAGGAGGGAGATAGAATTTTACATCACGAAAAAAAAATTTAGAGAAGACGAGGTACACAGACCCCATTTAATAAAACCCATTCATTCAAGCATTCAACTAAAATAAAATCCAATCACATTGGTCAAATAGTCCATAATCAATCCCCATTTATTATCATACATATCACCATATATATATCAATAAATAAATATTCATCTCATGAATTAAAACATTCCATATATATATGAGTATCATTTAATGGGTAATTTTAAATTGCATGAAATCCAATTTCAAGATTAAAATAAACTCTTTATTTTAATTATAAAATTATTTAGAATATAATATATAAATATATCATATTTATTTTTTAAAAAAGAAGTCACCTTCTTTTATTAAAAGAGTCCTGCAGGTTTATTAAAAGAGTCCTTTCCTGATGGGTCACATTCATTTTGGAGTAAGAAAGAGACAACACATTTTCTTTGCAGAATTCAAGATTAGCACCCAAAAAAAAAAATTGTGATTCGTCCCAAAAAAAAAACGTCATTTTTTTTTCTTAAAAAAAAATAATTTTATACAATAAAATTATGCCCAATAAATTATTTTAAATATATACTCATATGTATATGAAATCAAAAATAAATTAATAATTGCATAAAAGTTTGGCTTTGATACCACTGTTGGGTTTGTACGAAATCGTGACGCAATCAAATTGCAAAAATTAGCGGAAGCATGGTATATCAGAGTTTAAAAAAATTTCTACAAAACCATTACCCGGATCATCCTTTATGCAAATTATTAATTTAAAACGATAAATAAGAAATTATGGAATCATACCCTTTTAGAACGAAGCTTCCACAGGTACTAGTTCAACTCCTTGTTCTTCGTGATCTCCTTGAATTTCCGGATTAGATTCCTTCCTTTGATCAACGTTAGCCACCCAAGTGTTTGGCCTCTAGAGGTGATCCACCAAGGAAGATGAATTATCAAGAAGGAGGGTGGTTGGCTTAGTTTTCTATCCTCTATAGAAAAGGAGTACTCTCCAACAATTGGAATTGCATCAAGTAATATCTATTATAAGAATCCTCTTATATAGATATTGGTCAACCCTTCTAATCCTATTAGACATGGGATTTCTTTTAATTAATTAAACTCCTTTAATTAATTTAGGCTTCCCACCACATGGGAAATAATTAATTAAATTCATTTAATTAATTTGTCTCCTAATCTTATTAGGAATAAATGAGAGTACTAATATTAAATTAATTACTAAACTCCTTTAGAAATTAAAATAATAATAATTATAATAATATTAATAAGACTCCTCTTATTAATTTATATTTAATATTTCTAAAATATTAAATAATAAATATTAAGCTATTTAATTTATTCTATCACCATAGATTAAATTAATTTCACTTAATGCATTATTACGATTATGCCATTATCTTCTTAAATAATTATTCTTCCTTTTATGGTGTGACCCTTTAGGTTCTCCATATTAAACCGGTTGTGAATAAATCAATTAGAACAATTCTAATCTTATTTAAATAAATAAATTAAACTAATAATCTATTTAAATAAATAATATTTATTCTACAATAGGGATAAGCCTCCCTAGCGATCAACGACTTTCCAGATAATATAGATTTCAACATTAATCATAAAAGAACCTGTGAGTAAATAGTTACCATACAATTCAATCCTTCCACCATACAATGTCCCAATTAAATATAAGACATGAATTTACTGTCAAGTCTTATTTTATTTAATTATATGTATTTCGATTAGAAAATGCACAACTCCAAATAATGTAAATTAGAAACTCCTTTCTAATTTCATTTTACCTTGGCCAAGGATTCCTGGGTTGTCATTTAACGAATCACATAGGACATATCTCCTCCTTTACTAGAGGTGGTAGATTCTTTATTGATCATTCATTGTCTCCATATGTAACTCATTATACCCAAGCATACCCTTTTATATACCCTAAAGGGCTTTAAGGAATAAGTCAAAGTATAATTCATTACATACAAGATACTATGATGATCTCAAGTCCAAGGATCACTTGTACTACTATCACATTAGGAATTTCTATTGACAGGCGAGTAAAACTCCATTAGGTATTCCATAGCGAGTCACGTTCAGTGAACTTATTCTCCAATAAGCACCTACATACTTGCTTTAGTGTCTCCACACAAATGATTATGAAATCAATCATCCTCATCTAATGAGCAAGCAACATATGTACTAATCTATCCGGATTTACTAATCCCCTTTTTAGTAATCCCATGATTAGGAACTATTTTAGTTTTAGAGCTTTCTAAGAATTTAGATCTCATTGGCATGATCATCATCATGATTCTAAAAGCATTGCTTAAAACTATGGGTTATTTACATATTATAAAAACAGCACCATGTAGATAATTAAATGCCTTTAATAAATGAATATTTTTATTAATAAATAAATAAGATTGCCTCCAAAGTATATGCTTTATCATCATACATGATTGGCTTGTATGCATACTACTTTCAGCTGCGCCGCTGGCTGTGCAGAGACAATGAGTTTGGTCAGTTGTGCAGTTTATTTTTGTGTTTCAATTACATTGTTGCTAGGATAATGAGCATGTATCTAGCTGCTAAAACATGTTGCTAACATGAATTTGACAGTTTCATATTTGGAAAATAAAAGTGTTTTGAAAACCTAATGTGGTATTTAAAAGTTATAATTGTTTAATTGTAATATGAACTACTTGATTATAATTTGAGTAATTATAATTAAGAGTAAATGATTAATTTAAATTATAATTTTATTAAATTATGATGAATAGTAGTTGATTTATTTTAATAAATTAGATGTTAATTTAAATTATAATTTATTTAATTATAATTTAATAAATGCATGTTTAATTATAGATTTTAATTTGATAATTGCATGATTAATTATAATTTGTGTAATTATGATGCATAATGTAGTTTAATTGATTATAAATTATTTATAATTTAATTAGAATAAGAGATAATTATAATTTAAGTAATTATAATTAGATTAAGTGTTTAAATTATAATTGTTAATTATAATTTAGTTAAATACATAATTGATTTAATTATGTGAGCATGCTTATGTGATGTAATTAGCTATGGAATGGTTGATTATTATTATTTATTTAATTAGAATGAGTTAACCATGAGGTTTAACCAATTATGTTAATTAGTTACGTGTTAACTAATTTAGGTTATTGTGATTGAATATGTACGTATGTAGGAAGTGTTAAAGTATGTGATTGTCCTAAGTAGCTTGCGCTTAAGGCAAGTCTTCTAAACCCTAAACTCGTTTTTTTATTTAAATTTAATTATTCATTGTTTGAGATTGTTCGTTTATTGGACAAGTAATTATTGAAAGTTCATGATGTAATTAAAGTAACCTTGGCTTATTGTTCAAGCAAGGTCTATATATTCTTTTCAGATGTTTTAAATTTACTTCTAAAGCATATGTTAGTTCGTAGTTCTTTCACTTACGAATTATTCTAAGTTATTGGAAGTCGATTTAACTAATTCTTAGTTGATGAACTTGAATTCTAAATTACCTTTGTAAGCTTATCCAAACCAAACTTTCTTTGGTGCAGACTTGTATTCAAAATACTGAGATGAACAACCCTAATTACTAGGGGAGGTTACTACGTGAAAGCGTTAAGATGTTTGTGCACAATACATGGTACGAAGGGCTGATCCCCCTAAGTACGAGTTAAAGTCCATAGTCTTAGTGACTGTTAATGGTTTTAAATAGAAATGTTTATAACCTAGGACAAAAATTCAAAAGTCTTACGACCCTCAGATGAATTCTATATTCGAATTGTTAATGTTGATAGAGAATTATTATTCAATTCTTTATAATTGTGAAAGTAAAGTATTCAAACCTTTTTAAAGATATTCTTTCATGTCTTTCTTATTAATGTATTCAAGTGACCTGTTGTTTGCTCACTCTTGCGTTAAATAACAATTGCAGCTAGAGTTGATAATGTTGATGCCCCGTCTACGAGTAAAGGCAAGGGGAAGCAAAACAAGTGAAGACTTGTTTTTATTATTTGAAATGATTGTAATAAGACTTTGATAGTATGCTTTATTTTCGCACTTTATTGTTTATGTCAAGGTTAGATTAAACCCTGGGATTTATTTGAGAAAGTTGATGGGAGATTTTATTATTCTAAATAAAGGTTGTAATTTATTTTGAAGTTATATTGGGTAGATGTATGTTATATTAGAAAGTGAACACCAAATCATATGGAAATAAAGTACCCAGATTTGGGGGTGTCACAGATACTAAAAATAAAAACCATCTTGTTGATGACTCACATTCTGATCCTGCTAATAAAGTACAATTTAGGCTCTTCTCATGTTAGGAATTTAGTTTCATGGTGTTTGTGTTTGGATGAGATGTAAACAACAATTACTGAAAATATACCATTAGTGTGATATCTACACTTCTTTAGAGCTATTGATATATATAATTTTTTTATGTTTTATTTTATATTGTATTATGTTTGTTCAATAAATATTTGCAGCTCTATTTAATTTTTTTTTAAATCTAAAGAGGCTATAGTGAGGGTCGGCGACCGTCGCTATAGTGCAACACTATTTAATTTTTTTAAAATCTAAAAGGCTATAGCGAGGGTCGGCGACCGTCGCTATACCACCCATACATTGGCACCAAAAATCATATAGCGACGGTCGGGACCGTCGCTATTAATATGTATTGGCCGTCGGTAAAAACTTTCAAACGCATTTTTGGGTTATTTTTTAGCTAAGGTCCGACCGTCGGTATAGATATGTAAGACCGTCGCTATAGGTTTTAGCGACGGTAGTTAAGGCGAGGGTCGGCGATCGTCGCTATAGCCTATAGCGACGGTCTTTTAGCCTATAGCGAGGGTCGACGACCGTCTCTATAGGTCGATTTTCTAGTAGTGTGCATGGATATGCATGGATTATATTGGTTATTTTGTATGGATGTTTATCTATCTTTTAGTGCCATGTTGTGGCTTTATTAGACCTTATCTTGAGATGTTATATTATTACAAGGGTTTATATATTTCTTTTTTATCTATCTTTTTGTGCCATGCTATGGCTTTGATAAACCCTATCTTGTAAAGCTGCACGCTAGAGTTTAAGACACATCACACTACAAATGTGTATGAAATATGTAGTTTAAATTCACCTCTTCTATATGCTTTATATGTGTATGTGTCACCTTCTTTCTATATATGGAATGCATCATGCCATCCAAGTATGAATATTATATAAAATCCATAGTGGCATTGCAACCAAGTCCTCTAATCTGGTGTCATTGTCATCTGAAAGCTTTATTAATTTGTGTTTTTCTTTTTGTAGTGTATGTAGATAACATACATGTATATTTGTGGTTTCCATGACTATAGAATCTTATCTATTGTATCTAAATAAATTGATTTGAATGAATGTGTGGAAAAAAAATGCAGGCGTTCAATTTCACAATCCTGCCCTTTTTGTCGTGACAGTCTGAAGAGAGTAAATTCTGGCGATCTCTAGGTATATATGGACAACAGGGACATAATAGATATGGTGGCGTTGACAAGGGAGAATCTAAGAAGGTTGTTCATGTATACAAATAAGTTGTCACTGATTGTTCCCGATCACCTTTTTGATACTTATGATTCCCACCTAAGGTAGGCAGTCGAAGTTCTAAAATACTCTGTCCCCGTGCCTTCTTTAGTTGAGTTTCATTTCTTCTGGTTACATAAGTTGTCTCTTTACGTGGGATTATCTCGTGTGGTTATGTTATTGGTGGAATGGGGTTGAATATTAGATAATTTAACTATGATGAACTTTATAAATTATATTTTGTAATTATGTATATGCTTGTACAGCTTGAAAGTTTTCTTTGTTAAACCTTTTGGGATATCCTATAATGATCGCAACGATCAAACAATATTTGTAAATGAGTTTATGTGAAAATTATTTAATAATATGAGTTTTTATCAATAATTTGTGTTTTATGTGACTTATGGTTATTATTTGATGGTGCTACGATTTATGTGCACATAATTGAGTGTTTAGAGGGCAAATGAAAATGTTTTTTTCCCGAAAAATACGTAAAAATACTATTCACGCTAAAAACACAAACTCGTTTTTTTAAAATTTCTAATTACGGTATATCGTTTATTCAGAAAAGGGGGATCAGTGGTGAAATTGGATTTTTGAAACTCAAAAGTCAATTTTTTGGCTAACCGAGCATTTTACGAAAAGTAACTGAAAAACATAAAAAGCATAACTAAATAAGAAATGTCTAACTAGAATTAGTTTGACTAACTAAGCCTAAGAATTCTAAGACTTGGCTAAGAATTTTGGGAAAGTGGCTAAGGTTGAGCCAAAGAATGATCTTAGGGTTTGAGAGGCATGACTAGGGTTTATCCAAGGGTAAAGCGAAGGGTTATGGGTGGCTTGGCTTAGGGTTGAGCCATGGCTCAAGCCTTATGGTTAAAACCTAAGACTTGGGGCCAAAGCTAAAGAATTGGGCATTTCCCATATGGGATAATGAAATGGTGACTCATTATTTATCCAAAGAGATGAGAAGGGGTAAAAAGGTCCAAGGAGGGGCAAAAAAATGACATATGGCCGGACATGGGGTGGAAAGGGGGGAAGAATGGGTGACTCACAAGCTAAGGTGTCAATATGCATTAAATTGTTGCTTATCTCCACCACACACCAAGTCCAAGTGTCATCCTTCCATTCCCTAACCCCACATGAGTTAGATTAACTCTAAGCCAAAGGTTAATTTAAATGTAGGATGATTTGATTAAAACATCCAACACTTAGCTCATTTATGCTTCAAAAGTTAGAAGCAAGATAAAGAACGAGAGAGATAAAGAAAGAAAGAATAAGAAAGTTAGAAAGAGCAAGAGAAAGCTCAAGTTCATAGAGAGAAAGAGAGAGAGGGGTCGTACCATCAAGGAGAAAAAGGAGAGCAAGGATCTTGTATAATCAAGCTTAAAGAGAAGAAGAAGAAGAAGAAGAGAAACTAAGAATGTAAGGATCACTAAGCTCATCTATTTCATCCTTTTCTTTTAAAACTTTATAGTTTGTTAGAGAAGTGCATGTTGGTAGATGATTTTTTGATGGATCATTGAAAGATCTTGGAGAGATAAGGTTTAAGTATTTTATAATGTCAAAACACCTTAAAAGGTTATATGTCAAGCAAACCAAATGACTAAAATGTTAAGCCTAGGATGGATAAACAAGACTAATAGTGGACTTTAAATGGACCAAATGTGTGTTTGTTTAATGTTATGGTATGATTTCAATAGATAAGATCATGACTAAGTAAGTTGTGGAAATATTCCAAATGTAATGGAGGAAAAATACACTATAACGAAGTTATGGAAAAATTTTCAGTAAAAGGGTGTCAAATATGGAAACCTTATGTAGACACTCGAAATTTCGCATTCGTGTTACTAACCATGCAGCAGGGAAAAATTGTCTTTTATCTTCCGGAGACAACCCTGGAAGTCTAAATCATTAAACCAAACCCCCGGAGATAGCCCCGGGAAATCATCAAACCAGACCCCCGGAGACAGCCCCAGGAAATAATCAAATCAGACCCCCGGAGATAGCCCGGGAAATAATCAAATCAGACCCCCGGAGAAAGACCTGGGAAATCATCAAATCAAACCCTCAGAGACAGCCCTGGGAAATATCAAATCAAATCCCCCGGAGACAGCCCTGAGAAACATCAAATCATTCAGAGACAACCCTGAAGACAGATAGAAGTCAACAACAGTAAAACCCCGAAGATAACCCCGAGAAAGACAGTTACAACTACATCAAGCCCAGAACCAACCTAGAAGGGAAAAAGAGTAATTTTTCTAACTTAACATCAATTCGAATCAAATTACTGTGAAGAAGGTCATACAGAACCATCACAGCAATCCCGAGTGCAAATTGCGCCAGACAGCTCAATGGACGGACATCAAAGACTCGAAGATCTGGTCATGGACCCATCTTCCCAGATTCAGAAAAGGTCAAACCTTATGTCATTACATAGCTCTCAGAAAGGGCTTTTTGGAAAGATATAGCACGCCTCTATCGGATTCCTAGATTGCAAGTTATGAAGGTTCAAGCAAACTGCGCATTGGTCAGAGTGCATGTACTTCGAGATAGCGAGGCCCACCAGGCCGGGTCCATAAGGCTCATTCGTAGGTCTACATGCGGCTACCGCAGGCAGAGTTACGGCAGGCCAGGGCTATATATACCCCATCCCCCCTTTGGCTTCCAAGAGAATAATAGAGAAGGAGAGGGCCGAGGCGAGAGAAAAAGAGGCTAGGAAAGCTAAACGGAGCTTCTATCTTACTCTGATTTTTGTAAGACTTCATTGTAAATACTCATATATATATATATACTACAACATATCAAATTTTAACCGATGGGAAATGAGTTTTGAGGGGCCAGAAATTGTTTGATAGCCGTTCTCGCGAAATACTGTAAGATTTCGCCAGATATCTCTTCTTCACTTACTCTAATACGTATATAAGCACTATATATATAGTTAATAGCTTATATTCATCAGATCAAACTTTTTAACTGTTTATTTCTTGTAAATAGTTAATATTTAAGCTTTATTGACTAGATATGTACTGGATCTAGCCAGATCTAGCTTTTAACTGGTTCAAAAGCTATAAAACTTGAACCTGAAAGCTAGAATGGCTAAGAACTGTATAGATCTAGCTTTCTTTCTAGTTTTTTTAAGTATTTAGCAATTATATGACCCTAGATCCATATCTAGAGAAAATTAGAAGCTATGGGTGACTCGCTAACGAGGATTTAACTGATGAATCCTTCGTCCAACGATGTCTAGTATAGATATATATTTTATTTCTGTATAATTGTTATGCAGGCTATTTATGTGATATCCTATGAGCCTATGAGCTACAGGATGTACGATTCAATTAATAGATCTAGATCCGGTTCCATGATGGACTTTTTAAGTTGTACAACTAGCTTGCAAATCTTTGTACTTATAAATCCAGGGCCTTAAAATGGTTATACGGATTTAAAGCCCCAAAATAGTGAAAATTGTGGTTGTAGTGCTCGGGTTCACTTTGATGGCTTTTATTCCCATAAAGAGCCCGACACTTATATATATATATATATATATATATATATATATATATATATTATTTTATCGAAGATGTTTCGCATCTCGAGAATAAAATTAAATAAAATTGAATATGTAATAAAATATTAGAAGTATCAAATGGCTTCAATTCCTATGCGAGCGAAATGGTTTGAAAACTTCTTTTCAAAACATCATTTTCATATTCTTGCTTAAAATGGATTTTTCAATAAATCAAACCCTTCGTATATAGGTCCAACGAAGCACAACACTACTTTCAAATAAAATATTTTGATCAAATTTAACTGCATCACACACACACACACACATGCTTAGGGAATGAAAAGACGCAGTAACCGTGTTTCACGGAAGTCAGGGTGTACCTAACACCTTCCCCTCGCTTAAGCAAGCCCTCGAACTCTATGAATCTCAGTTTCCAAGACTAATTAAATGAAGTCACATATTGGGCCATATTGTAAAACCTTTCAAAATTAAGTTGAGTTGGTACAACCATTTCACTCATACCAACTGGCGGCTCTGTCTAATTCAGCCTAATCAATAAAATCAAATATTTTCAAATCGTCGACATTGTATGTCGGTCTTTTTCTAAAATCTCACCCTTTAAGAAAGATAAATTAAACCACATAGAAGACATAAAGGGTAAGAACCAAACACCTAGGAATTGAGGATTTTCCCTACTTCAAAACCCTAGCTTGGTACTTTATTTGAACCAAGTTTACGGGTAGTTGATGTCTCCAAAAAATTATTTCTTTCTGGTAGATATGTGGTTGGGTGAATATGTGAGCCGTGGGCTCAAGAATGAGTTCAATCCGACTTTGAATGAACAAGTTACAAAGTTTAGAAAATTTGACGTTAGAACGTCTTTTTGGTGAAAAATGGCTTCTGCAAGATTCAGGCCAAATTTTCGACCAATTAATGAACCCTAACAATTATTTCATCCAGGGGGGATGTGTAGAGCATATTACAAGGAAGAAAATGGCTCAAGAACGGACTCATTCCAATATCGGATGACGAAGTTATGAAGCCGTAAATTAGAGGCAACGAACTGAAATTTTGGCCTTGGATGCCGGGGAATCCAAATTAAGCATAATTTGGAAGCCGGGGCTTTGGGCTATAGGAAATGAAAAGTCAACTTTGACATACTTTAGTAAATTGGACATAACTCTTTCGCCCAAACTCTAATTGAGGTGATTAAAGTGGCTTCGGAAAACTAAGGAGTATACCTATGATAAGTAGGTTTTTAACCTACTTAATGGGTATTTTTTATCTTGATATATTGTTATTACTTAAGTGTGCATATTACTTTTCATATATTTTGTGTGCATTTGCAGGATTGGAGTGAAGCTGAGCTTAAAGGGACAAAAGGGAGGAAGAAAGAACAAAAGAAATGAAAGACAGAGTTGCTGACAGCCAAGCGCGAGGCGCACTGGCTTAACACTACATCAGGCGCGGGCCGCGCCTTAAAGAGAGAAAAGCTGCTGCATACATAGCACGGGGCGCGCGAGGATATGAAGGAGATGGGCGCGGGGCGTGCTAGGCTGACGACCTGGGCAGATTTAGTTGATTTTAAATGCAAAGTTGATTAAGAATAGGATTGCAGACTTCCTTATTAGACTAGGTTTTTGTCTAGACTATTTATATCAGTTGTTTTATTAGGTTTAGAGGATCTTTTGATCATCTTTTCATTTTTCATCTTGGAGGCTATTCATCAACGCATGTCAGGCTAATTCACTTATTCAATTCTGAAGGGATGTTGAACCTGATTAACAATTTATGCTTTGATTAAGTTTATAATATTTATTCTTTCATATTGAGATTTATTCTGATTATCTATATAAACTTTTATGTATGTTATTCAATTGACTAATTTGATTTCTACAAGATTAAATTAGTAAATTGATATCATCTGTTAGATTTAGACATATTTTAAGCAAATGAAGTGTGTCTAATCAAAGTAACAATTAATGATATTTTATTGTGGTCAAGCTTTGAAATATTGTTAAGATTTTCAGAAGACAAGTTAAATAATTCCTGATTGTGTAATTATTACTTGGAATAATCTAATTCTCATTCTTAATGCTTCTATCATATTAAATCTAGACTGATAGTTCTAGGTTGTATGTTAGTTAGAATCTTTTGTTGGCGATCGTCGCATTAGATCTACACATAAGGAGAATTTTGGGTAATTTGCGATCGCGGTTATCTAGGGTTATTAATCTCATTGAAAGGGTACATAGTATAATAACTTGATTAATTCATAATTGAGAAAAGGGGATAATGAACTGAAGAATTGAACTCTTTTACTCATTGATATTTTCTTATTTCACTTTAGTTAATTAAACTGTTCTCACAAAAAAAATCCTCCAATTCATTGGAAATCATTGGATAACTAAAAGACAGTTCACTCTCTGTGGGATCGATCCTTGCTTATTACTATACTAATTTTTGAGTTAGTTGAATAAAGAGTAAGGTAAATTTTGTAGTGCTAGATGACAGCTACCAAATTTTGGCATCGTTGCCGGGGAGTGTTATTTGTTTTTATTTTATTCAATTGTTTTCATATTTTTCTTTATTTTATGCCTCGATCCTCTCACTCTCTTGACTTGAAATTTGATCCAAAAATAGAGAGAACCGCACGAAGGCTTAGGAAGGAAGCTCGGAAAACCCAAGGTCCACTTGCAGATTCCGACGAAACTCTATAACCGGGCCTCAACATCGCACTCACACTACTTTCGGACCAATCTTCTTCAAGCGAATCAGAAGAGGAGATGACGTTGCCAAATAATAGGACTTTAAATGAGTTGTCAACTCCTAATCTTATTCAACAACCCCTTCGTATTGAATATCCTGCTTTGAATGCTGCGTTTGAACTAAAATCTGGACTAATTCATCTTTTGCCTACATTTCGTGGTCTTACAGGTGACGATCCGTACAAGCATTTGAAGGAGTTTCAAGTTGTGTGCTCGACCATGAAGCCACAAAATATTACGGAGGGGCAGATAAAGCTGAGAGCTTTCCCATTCTCTCTGGCGGACTTAGCAAAAGATTGGTTATTTTATCTCCCCTTGGGATCAATACAATCATGGAACGACATGAAGAGGCTATTTTTGGAGAAGTTCTTTCCTGCTTCGAGAGTAGCCAACATACGAAAGGAAATTTGCGGAGTCCGATAATTCAGTGGTGAAACACTGTATGAGTACTGTGAGAGATTCAAGAAGCTTTTCTCCAGCTGTCCACCTCACCAGATTGACGATCAACACCTCATCATCTACTTTTATGAAGGACTCATACCGATGGATAGGAGTATGATCGACGCTGCTAGTGGAGGAGCATTAGTGGACAAAACACCAGAGGCTGCAAAGAATCTAATTGCAAGCATGGCCGCTAATGCACAACAATATAGAACACGGAATGATCATCCAGCGCAAAGGGTAAGTGAGGTAAGCACGACCAATGTAGAGCAACAGATTTTTAACTTAATTGCTTTGGTGAAACAATTAGCTACAGGTAACGTACCGGTTGCACAAGCTTGCCAAATTTGTTTAATGGCGGGGCACCCTACAAATGCATGCCCGACATTACAAGAGGAAGATAGTATACAGCAAGCTAATGCAGTTGGAAACTACCAGGCTCAACCACAGAGGAAATATGACCCTTTCTCCAACACATACAATCCAGGATGGAGGGATCATCCTAACTTGAGCTATGGGGGTGCTAGGCTGCAGGCACAAGGGTTTTACCCAGTTAAACCGTAGTTTCAGCCAAATCAGCCACAGTACCAACCCAGACCAGCAGCACCGTCCAATCCTGGAACATCCTTGGAGGACATGTTCAAGGCATTCATGCAACAGACACAACAGTTCCAACAAGAGACGAAGTCTTCCATCCACAGTTTGGAGAGTCAAATGAGCTAATTAGCCACTATTGTAGGTCAGTTGGACTCTCAAGGCTTAGGGAAGCTTCCATCACAAACTGTTGTGAACCCAAAGGAGAACGCTAGTGCCATAACCTTGCGGAGTGGAAAACAGATGGATACACCTAAAGTCACAGTGAGTTAGAGAAAGAGCAAGCAAAGGAGGAACCGGAGAAAACTAAAGTACATCCTAAACCTCCTTGTCAGATTAATGATATCCCACTTCCCTTCCCTCATAGAAATTCTAAAAATTCAAAGAAAAATGAACAAGATAAAGAAATTCTAGAAACTTTTAGGAAGGTAGAAGTGAACATTCCTTTACTTGACGCAATTAAACAAGTGCCACGGTATGCAAAATTTTTGAAAGAATTGTGCACTAATAAACATAAGTTAGAAAATGATGAGAAAGTCATAGTTGGGGAGAATGTATCAGTTGTTCTGCAAAGAAAAATGCCCCTTAATTGTAAAGATCCAAGCATGTTTACGATCCCATATAAAATAGGAAACACTAGTTTTGAGAAGGCTATGCTAGACTTAGGTGCTTCAATAAATGTGATGCCATTATCTGTTTATAAGTCCCTAAATCTTGGACCTTTGAAAAATACTGGTGTTATTATTCAATTGGCTGATCGTACTAACAGCTACCCCCGAGGGGTAGTTGAAGATGTTTTGGTGCAGGTGAACGAACTAATCTTTCCTGCAGATTTTTACATAGTGGATATGGAAGATGATACATCTATGAACCCATCACACATCTTGCTAGGAAGACCTTTCCTAAAGACAACAAAGACTATAATTGATGTTCACAACGGGACCTTGACAATGGAATTTGATGGCGAGAAGATCCAATTCAACATCTATGATGTCATGAGGTACCCTAGTGATATTTTTCAGGTTTTTGCAATTGATGTGTGTGACTCTTTAGTGCAGGAAACTTTTGAACAAGTTCAAAGAGACAGCTTGGAGGTTACTACTTCCAGCAATTTGGACATAGATGGGACATATGAACTTAAGCACAGTCACGAATTAAAGGAAATTATGGTTGCACTACAGTCATTGCCTAAACTGACAGATAAGCATGCCGTCCAATTAATTTAAATACCTGTAACTCATCAAAAACTATTACCATCTGTGGAGCAAGCTCCAACTCTTGAGTTGAAACAATTATCGACACATTTGAAATATGTATATTTAGGGACTAATGAAACTTTACCTGTGATAATTTCTAGTAATCTAACCAAAATGTAGGAAGACAAATTGTTGAGAGTCCTTAGGGACCACATCACAGTGTTTGGTTGGACTATAGCGGACATCAAGGGTATTAGTCCCGCGATGTGCATGCATCGAATTTTGTTAGAGGAAGGAGCTAAACCAATAAGAGATGTACAAATGAAGGTTGAACCCACCGATGATGGAGATAGTGAAGAAAGTGGTAATTAAATTGCTTAATGCAGGAATCATTTACCCCATCTCCGACAGTCAATAGGTAAGTCCGGTGCTGGTAGTTCCTAAGAAATTCAGAATCACAGTTGTTAAGAATGACAATAATGAATTAGTGCTCACACGAATGCAAACAGGTTGGAGAGTGTGTATCGACTATAGGAGGTTGAACACCATAACTAGAAAAGATCACTTTCCCCTTCCTTTTATTGATCAAATGTTATAATGATTAGCTGGGCATTCTTATTATTGCTTTCTAGATGATTTTTCAGGTTATAACCAGATTGTGATTGCACCAGAAGACCAGGAAAAGACCACATTCACATGTCCCTTTGGAACCTTTGCCTACCGGCGAATGTCCTTCGGACTTTGCAATACCCCAGGTACTTTTAAGAGATACATGGTGAGTATCTTTTCAGATCTTTTAGAAGAATGCATTGAAGTCTTTATGGACGATTTCACAGTTTATGGTGATTCATTAGATGCCTGCTTAGATAATCTGACACGTGTATTGGATAGATGGTTAGAAACAAACCTTGTGCTAAATTGGGAAAAATGTCACTTTATGGTAGAACAAGGAATTGTGCTTGGTCATGTAGTGTCAGTAAATGATTTAGAAGTCGATAAAGCTAAAATTGATATTATATCTGCATTGCCTTACCCCGTTAACATGCGGGAGATTCGTTCTTTTCTTGGACATGCAGGATTTTATCGCAGGTTTATCAAAGATTTTGCCAAGATAGCATTGCCCTTATGCAAGTTGCTACAGAAAGATGAGGAATTCTAGTTTAATAATGAATGAAAGGTGGCTTTTGATACCTTGACGAAGTTATTGACGTCAGCCCCTATCATTCAACCACCAAATTGGAAGCTCCCGTTCAAGATAATGTGTGATGCAAGCAACTATGCTGTTGGCGCCATTTTGGGCCAAAAGATTGACAAAGCTGTCCATGCCATCTACTATACCTTTAGAACGTTGAATGCATCTCAGATAAACTATTCAGCAACAGAAAAAGAACTCTTATCTATTGTATTTTCTTTAAAAAAAATTTAGATCATATTTACTTGGTACTAAAGTAATAGTCTATCCTGACCATGTTACTTTCAGGTACTTGCTGACCAAGAAGGAATCCAAACCTTGAATCATAAGGTGGATCTGCCTGCTACAAGAATTCGACTTGGAGATTAAGGATAAAAAGGGTGCGGATAAGTTAGTGGCGGATCACTTGAGCAGAATTCTCAAGGAGGAGGAAGCACTACCATTACAAGACATGTTCCCGGACGAGCACTTACGAGTTGGCAACACAACTCCCTGGTATGCTGATTTTGTGAATTATTTAGTAAGTGCGTATTTAACAAGTGAATTTTCTAAATCCCAGAAAGAAAAGCTTAAGAGTGATGCGAAACATTATGTGTGGGATGACCCATACTTGTGGAAATTTTGTGCTGATCAGATAGTTAGACGTTGTGTACCTGATAATGAATTCAACTCTATTCTAACTTTCTGTCATTCCTATGCTTGTGGAGGTCATTTTGGACCTAAGCGAATAGCACGTAAGGTGTTAAAGAGTGGTTTCTTTTGGCCCTTTATTTTTAAAGACTCGTATTTATTTTGTAAATTATGTGAAAATTGTCAAAGAACTAGTAATCTATCTCATAAAAATCAAATGCCACAAAACCCTATACTAATTGTCGAAATCTTTGATGTTTGGGGTATTGATTTTATGGGACCTTTTCCTGTTTCTTTTGGAAATATTTACATATTATTGGCAATTGATTATGTTTCAAAATGGGTGGAAGCTAAAGCCACCAGGACTGACGATTCTAAAGTTGTTGCAGATTTCGTCAGGACTAACATATTTGTCAGGTTTGGAGCACCACGAGCCATCATCAGTGATCGCGGAACACATTTCTGTAATAGGGTCTTAGCAGCCTTGTTGAAGAAGTACAATGTTCTTCACAAGGTATCTACATCTAAAGCTGTAAACGAATCGAACCGTTCGCGAATCGGTTCAGTTCGGTTCGAGTTCGAGTTGATCGTTTAATCGAGTCGAGTTCGCACAAGGTGTTCCGTTCATTTGCTCGATCGAACATGTTCGCGAACCATGCGGTTCGGTTCGCTTGTGTTGGCGAACGGTTCGAGTTCGGTTTGACTCGATAAGTTCGGGTTCGGCTCGATTGTTAGAGTTCGGCTCGATTGTTCGAGTTCGGTTTGATTGTTCGAGTTCGGTTTGATTGTTCGAGTTCGATATATGTTCGAGGTGTTCGATTTCTTATATATATATTCACTTTAAAATTCTAAATTGTTTCTAAAATTCTACATATAAATAATTGGTTTTTGATATTTCATATTAAATTCTAATTTTTGTCTTATCAATAATGGTTAAATTTGTAGTAATTTTCTTTTTTTATTACTTAAACTTCTTTTTGTGTTTTTAATAATTGATTATAATTAAATATTTTTATTAAATAATTAATAAATAATAATGTGTATTTTTTTCACCTCTAAATTTTAATGAAAATAATTTTAATATTTTCATAAGAATTTTAACAATGATTGTTGGATTATTACAATTTACATCCCTAATAATTTAATAGATTATAATTATCATAATTGACTACACCACCACATCAATAATTATTATTGTTATTATTGTTGTTGTTGTTATTATTAGTATAATAATAATAATAATAATAATAATAATTATTATTATTATTATTAGTACTATAATAATAATTATTATTGCTATTATTATTATTATTATTATTATTATTATTATTATTATTATTATTATTATTATAATAATAATATTATTATTATTATTATTATTATTATTATTATGATTATTATTATTATTATTGTTATTATGATTATTACTATAACTATTATTATTATTACTATTATTATTATTATTGTTGTTGTTGTTGTTGTTGTTGTTGTTATTATTATTATTATTATTATTATTATTATTATTATTATTGTTATTATTATTATGATTATTATTATTATTATTATTGTTATTGTTATAATTATTACTATAACTATTACTACTACTATTATTATTGTTATTGTTATTGTTATTGTTGTTATTGTTATTGTTATTAAAATTAGAATGAATCTGAACCGTTCTTGTATTTTTCCGTCCAAATCAATTAAAACGAATCTGAACCGTCTTTGTGTTTTATCAAATGAAAGATTCAAAATGGGTTTTGTTTTATTATATAGATATGATAATATGATATATATATATATATATATATATATTATATTATATTTATATCATATTCCTAAATAAGTTAAAATAACAAAACTAATACAAAATAACAAAACTAATATTAGTTGTTAACTTTTAAGTTCTAATTTTAAATTCTAACTTCTAACTTTTCAGTAATCATTTTTGGGATAAATGATGATTATAATATTTGATTTAATTTTTGATTGAATTACTTAGAGTTAGAGAAGATATTTTTGGTATTTATTTAACTGTTTTTAATTTGCTTCTGAGTTCTCAGTTTTCTCAGTTCAGTGCATTAATTAGTAAATGTTTGCGAACTTGAGTTGTTCAATTATGTTCGCGAACAACTCGATCATGTTCTCGAACTCGATCATGTTCGCGAACTCGATTATGTTCGCGAACTCGATCATGTTCGCGAACTTGATCATGTTCACGAACTCGAACATGTTTGAGAACTCGATCGTGTTCGCGAACTCGATCGTGTTCGCGAACTCGAACATGTTCACGAACAGTTCGCGAACACCAATCGAACCGAACTCGTACAAAGCTTCTGGTTCGACAGAGCTACTCGAACCTGTTCGAGTTTGACTATAAGTGCTCAAGTTCGGTTCGAGTTCGAGAATGTTCGGTTCTATTCGGATCGTTTGCAGCTCTATCTACATCCTACCATCCACAGAGTAATGGCCAAGCAGAGGTATCCAACCGAGAGATCAAATCCATTTTGGAAAAGGTAGTCAACCCGAACAGGAAGGATTGGAGTCTTCTATTAGATGATGCACTGTGGGCATATAGGACGGCATACAAAACTCCGATAGGTATGTCGCCTTACAGGCTAGTGTTCGAGAAACCACGCCACTTACTTGTCGAGCTCGAACATAAAGCTTTCTGGGCGATCAAACAATGCAATATGAACATGGATCAAGCTGGTGTAAATAGGAAGTTACAGTTACAAGAACTCGAGGAGTTACAGACCGAAGCATACGAGAGTTCTAAGCTGTACAAAACAAAGACAAAAGTTTTTCATGATAAGCAGATCTTGAGGAAAAAATTCACTATGGGATAGAAAGTCCTTCTTTTCAATTCACGATTGAAATTATTTCCAGGAAAGTTGTGCTCTCGCTGGGAGGGACCATTTGTTATCACTTATGTTTTTCTGCATGGTGCACTTGATATCCAGAATCCGAAGACGAGAAATGTGTTCAAAGTAAACGGCCATAGATTAAAGCAATTTCTGGATAGCAGTCAAATTGAGGAGGTCGTGGTCGTGATGCTGATGGATCCGACTTCCGGATAATTGAGTGTTTTACAGTCGAGCCAACGACGTTAAAATATGGGCAGCTAATTGGGAGGCAACCCAATTTCTTGATTATTTTTTATGTAGTATTAGTAGTTAAAAGCATTTAATACTTAGTATATACTCCATTCTTACATGCCTAATAAATCCTTATCACTTTCATTTTTAAATTGTTAGTACTCAAGGAAAAGAAGAGCACCATCATCACAAAAGGAACAAAACCAACAGCCCGACGCGGGTCGCGCCCCAACACAAAGCCAACACGCGCAAGGCGCGCCACCTATGCAGAAAATAGCGTTCAAATTCACCAAGGTGGTGCGGGGTACGATCTCACTGGGGCGGGGCGCGCTAGTGATGCAGAATTTTTAGCCGTTTTCACCTACACGGCGCGGACCGCGTAGCACTAAGCACAGACAGGGCGCGGGGCGCGTCGGTAGGGAAATTTAGTTTTAAAAACCCGAATGTGTTCCTTCTTTTCCCTCTCTTAACCCAAATCAATTTCTATTCTCTCTATCCTTCCTCCTCTACAAACTTCCTAAACACAATCTAAGTCCATAACTCTCAAAATCCAACTCCTATTCTAATTCTACTCTCTTTCTAAACCTAAACCCATTCACCCATCATCAAATTCGTCAATCCAATTCCACCCATCATCAAAAATTCGACCAACACTACCCCTCACTCTTGAATTTCCTCAATCACTACACCAATCTTCATCACAAATAGGAAAAAAGAGAAATTAGAAGCCATTAGAATTGGAAGCACAAAGAGAAAGGTATTTGAATCAACAACCATGCAATTGAAGCAAACAAGATAAAAGGTAACCACAAGTATTCATTAATATTGGAGTTTGTATCCAAAGTTTCATTGATTTGCTTAATAATTGTATTGGGATCCCTTAGGTTACTGAAGACCCAAGTTTAATTCAAATTATTTGTATTTGGGATATTTGCTATTTTAAATTGTACTAAGTTTGGGGGAGAGACATTGTCGCCCACCACGTGTTCGATAAATTGCTTCAATAGGATTTCATAGGATATTTTCAATTCGTTGTGAGAAATTCGACATAAGAGCTTCATCATGACATCCAAAAGGGCAAGGACTTCATCCTCTAGTGCTCCTCCCCATTTTGATGCCACTCGATTTGTGAGCGAAGGCACGTCAACACGCTACGCCAAGGTCATAGACAAGAAGACTTTGGTACTAGAACGAGGGCTAAAACCGCATGCAAATCTTGACGGTGACATGTCACTGATGATTGTGGAACGTGAATGGTTCCAGTTGGTAGAGCAACCCAAGACGGTAGTGATAACTATTGTCAAAGAATTCTACGCCAACGCCATCGAGCACGATGAGCGGGTGGTTATGGTTCGGGGCAAGCCGGTATCATTCAGAGCGATGATGATCAATGACTATTTTGGGGTGGAGACACCACAGACAGACCGCTATGAGGACCACTTACTTAATTTAGATGAAATCATAGCTTGCATTTGCAAGCCTGGGACTCAATGGGTGATAAATACAGAAATCAGAGAAAAAGTCCATTTCCCACATGCCGCATTGAGTCGATATGGGAAAGCCTGGTACGCCTTTATATGTGCTCGCCTCATGCCAACGCGTCACCAAAATGACGTCACTAAAAAACGAGCAAGGCTTCTCTACGGCATAGTCACTCATGAGGCCGGTCCAAAAAATGCAATCGAGATATTGAACGTCGACGTCGGCCTCTGCATTCAACAGTCCATTGATCGATCACTGCGAGGGAGTACCACAGGCAGCCTACTGCATGGATTTCTGATCATCGACTTGTGCCGCAAAGCGAGAGTTCAGTGGCACACCTCGGAGCCAATATTTCAACCAATGGTTGTCATTGACCATCGAACCATTAAATAGTACAAACCTTGGACGGGAGTACGGTCACATCCGCGGGGGAAGGGTTCATCATGATTCCACCAGCCACACCACCCTCCCCGCCACAAGTTAAAGCGCCTTTGGATGAAAAGTACGAGGAAGAGTCGCCGGTCGCTTCTCAGCAACGCTGTCAACAAAGGAGTATGCGACTTGCCCAATGCCAAGCTGCTATTCACATATACAACGTTGGTGCCTTTACCACCTTGGTCGATGCATTCTCGCGCTTCTCGCCGAACTCCATCCCAGTTCAGCTGCCCATTCCTCTAGTTCTGCTCAGATACCCCCATCCGAAGATGATGATTCCGACGAGCATTGACTCGTCGCTTAGGGAAGTCCTCGTCTTTATTATTTCATATGCCAAGTAATGAGGACATTCCTTGATTTAAGTGTGGGGGGAGTAAAAATTCAAATCTTTGTGTTTTAGCATATAGATTAGGTTGCGTGTAGGGTAGATTTAATTCATATGCATCTTATTAAAAAATATATATTGCATTCATATAGGAATTTTATTAGTAGAAGCATGCATAGTACATAGAGATTGAGCAGTAAGTCATGGTAATGAAATACATGGTTGATAATTTCGATTCTCACTAAATCTTGCAAAAAATAGAGCTTCATGATCTGATTAGTTTCGAACATAGTAACATTATTGCATGAATTTGATTTTCTCTCAACTTTCAAGAACACCGATTGATTGTCAGTCGTGTTTAGGAATTCATTTGTATTAAAAACACGAACACTTACTTGATCATAGATTAGAGATAGAGAATTGGCTGAAACATAAGTTTGGGGGGAATTAAGGTTCAGAAAAAAAAATAAAGAAAGGAACAATTGAAAAAAAAATACTTATGGAATAAAAACTGACTTAGTTTGACGTCGTGGCCTTTGTTAGTCTGACAAGTACACCCTAGGGGATGTCTTAACACCTAGCGCCCTAAAGCCTTCGGGTTTGGGAGTCGTTTGCCAAAAGTCCATTATGTGGGTAACATTAAAAAGCCTAAGGGGGTTGAACATTGCACAAGTTAGATAAATGAAATATTTGGTGGGATGGAGCGTTAAAACGCACCCACGAAGCATGAGCTTTGATGTTTATTCTGTTATTGCTTATTTAGCCTAATTTTCGTGATGCTTATGTGAATGCCATGTTTGTGTAGTTATCTGTGTATAAGTGAGATGTTTGTTGGGAATAATCATATGAGTCACATTGAACTGCTGATATGAAATTGGGCACACACGCACTAAGGGGATTAGAGTCATGTAAGTGATGTGATGATGAGAGAGTCTATGATTGGTCATGAATCAAGATGGACTGTAAGTTAAAGTGTTAATTCGTAAGGATTATAAACCTGTGTTTTGTTACTGAGATGTCTGCTCAATTTTGCTAGGTTGCATTCATTTTGTTTATTGCATTCATTGTGTTTGTTTGCTTGAGGACAAGAAATTGTTCAAGTTTGGGGGTATTTGATAAGTAGGTTTTAACCTACTTAATAGGTATTTCTTAGCTTGATATAATGTTATTACTTAAGTGTGCATGTTACTTTTCATATGTTTTATGTGCATTTGCAAGATTGGAGTGAAGCTGAGCTTAAAGGGACAAAAGGGAGGAATAATGAACAAAAGAAATGAGAGACAGAGTTGCTGACAGCCAAGCGCGGGGCGCGTTGGCTTAACACTACATCATGCGCGGGCCGCGCCTCAAAGAGAGAAAAGCTGCTGCATACATAGCGCGGGGCGCGCAAGGATATGAAGGAGATGGGCGTGGGGCGTGCTAGGCTGACGCCCTGGGCAGATTTAGTTGATTTTAAATGCAAAGTTGATTAGGAATAGGATTGCAGACTTTCTTATTAGACTAGGGTTTTGTCTAGACTATTTATATTAGTTATTTTATTAGGTTTAGACGATCTTTTGATCATCTTTTCATCTTTCATCTTGGAGGCTATTCATCAAGGCATGTCAGGCTAATTCACTTATTCAATTCTAAAGGGATGTTGAACCTGATTAACAATTTATGCTTTGTTTAAGTTTATAATATTTATTCTTTCATATTGAGATTTATTCTGATTATCTATATAAACTTTCATGTATGTTATTCAATTGACTAATTTGGTTTCTGCAGGATTAAATTAGTAAATTGTTATCATCTGTTAGATTTAGACATATTTTAAGCAAACAAAGTGTGTCTAATTTAAGTAACAATTAATGATATTTTATTGTGGTAAAGCTTTGAAATATTGTTAAGATTTTCAGAAGACAAGTTAAATAATTCCTGATTGTGTAATTATTGCTTGGAATAATCTAATTCTTATTCTTAATGTTTCTATCATATTAAATCTAGACTGATAGTTATAGGTTGTATGTTAGTTAGAATCTTTTGTTGGCGATCGTTGCATTAGATCTACACATAAGGAGAATTTTGAGTAATTTGAGATCGCGGTTATCTAGGATTATTAATATCATTAAAAGGGTAACTAGTATAATAACTTGATTAATTTATAATTGAGAAAAGGGGATACTGAACTGAAGAATTGAACTCTTTTACTCATTGATATTTTCTTATTAATTCACTTTAGTTAATTAAACTTGTGACATCCCAGATTTTTAGAATTTATAAATGAGAATTTAATAAATAAAATTCTTATTATCTGATGTTTTGAGTTTGAGTATGTGAATACGTGTCATATATGGTGAAATATGTGAATTTATGTGAAGATAATTTGAATGTTAATTTTAATATTTATTGGAGTAAATAAATATTCTAATTGAATTATTTATTGAGTTAAATAAATAATTATGTGATTATTATGGAGTAATGTAATTAAGTGTAGTATATTAATTAAATAAATATTTAGTATTTAATTTAATTGATATAATGATTTTATGTTATAGTTCTAACTTAATTGAGATAATTAAATTAGATGAGTAATGTGATGAGTGTTACATGCAATTATAATTAGCAATTAATTATAATTATGTGATAATTTTATGTGCTTAATTGATGTTAGACTTTTAATTAATTAAATTAGAATGTTAAGATTTAATTAATTAAAGGGTAACATTAAAGTATGTGTTAAAAGGATTTATTAAAATAAAGAAAAGAGTTTTTAAATGATTTTTCCCAAACAAGACCATTACTTTTGTTTTAAAACTGTTTTACCCAAACATGGCCTTAACTACTAAAAATCTATTTTTAAAATAACTTATTTTGCCAAACAAGCCTTAGGGCTTTTAAAATTCAAATTTGTAACTTCTTTATATAAATTGCAATTATGATATTAAATGGGGAGATTAAATATTGGGAGTTATGTATTATATAATTATACATACAATATATATCATTTCAGTTATATGTTAAAACTACGTTAGTTAGAAAAACAAAAGGGTTAGTCTGTGTTATAAAGAAATACAGAGAACCTAGAGTTAGAGAGAAAAGAAGGAAGAAGAAGAGAGAAGAAGAAGAGGAAAGGAGGAAGGCCTTGAGAGAGTTATTGCTAAATCTCACCATCTTCTTCCTCACTAAGCATTAAGGGTATGATTTGAACCCTTGTATTTTTAAAGAGTTTGTTTTATATTTTTCATTATTAGTTCTACGTTAATTGAACTTTTATGAAATTGGTATATACATGATTATATATACATAATGTGTTCATGAGTTTTTATGAATGAATTGATAGATGTTGTAATCCCTTACATATATACTATAAACGATTTTTCAGAAATCAAAGTATTGTAAAAACAAGTTTCTAATGGAGAATTTGTGTTCTTATGGGTTTATGTGTTTTGGTTGAATTTTAGAATGAAAATTGATGATGTATCATGATAGTACTCGAAAAAATGAAAATAACCCAAGTTGAACGAGTCAAAACGGATGTAAAACGAATTCGTAGTGATTGAATTCGCTAAATATATGTAAAACATGAAGAATTAGCATGAACACTGAATTAGAACCCTTCAAAGAATTGTTAATATTTTTGAAGTGTTATAATTATCATGTAGATGTGTAGTTCTATGAATTACAAATCCATAGAGTCGAAAACGGACTCAATTGGATGTGTATAGCTTGATTTATGATGATTGGAAGGAGGAAAGGGTTAGAAAATTCGTCAGAACAACATACTGGAGGAAAAAGTCGAGTAACACGCTGCCAGGGGCGCAGCTGCGCTGCCCCCAAGGCTGGTTGGGGCGCAGCTGCGCCGGGAGGAAAAGTTAGCACAGGACTGTTTTGACCTCCTCTGGTAAAACAGCCATAACTTTTTCATACGAACTCCGATGGAGGCGATTCAAGATGATCCGGAACGAAAACGAGTAGACCTACAACTTTCGTTCTTTAAGTTTTTCAATTTGAGGTCGTTAGATAGGGTCAAAATGGTTATTTATGGGACTGATGTGTTTTTGAAGGCAATCGGGGGGCGTCGGGCATGCACGTAAGCACATGTAATGGTTCCGACCATGGAAAATGATGTTCTAACTTTCATAACATGACTATTAGGTATTATAATGATACTTAGCATTAACTCTTGAGTATTAGACAATTCGGTTGGGCGTGCTAAGCATGCACAAATGCGTGTCGTTTGGGCGTTCGAATAGGCAAGTTTGGCATACGTACGTGCAAGCGTTTCAACACCGCAACGAGTGTGTATGACCTTGTTTAATATTATGTTTTTAATAAGAATGAAACATTATAGAGTAATGTAACCCAATCTAGGAGTATGCAAAGTACATGCAAAAGAGGCGAGTTAGGCGTGTGACGTATAAACGTCGAAACGCCGTGTAATGTGGTAATACACTTAAATAGTGTTTCTATTCTAATGAAATGAACATTATAAGATATAAAATGGGGTTATTATAAAATCAATAATTAGTCCTAGCGAGATTTAAACACTTGAATAAATTTCGAATATTACGAAAAAGAAATATAGTGAAATATAAGTCGATAGTTAACACAATCAAGTTGAACATTGTGTATTGATAATAGGAAGGGTTATGAGATGTAGAGTAAAGTTTACATTACAACTAATATGCTTTGCTATGTGACTAATAGTTTATGTGAATGATTATATAATTGTGTAGGCACGTGAAGTGCAGATATCTGTAAGCTGTTAAACTGTTATTGGTAAATAACGATCAAGGCAAGTCTTTCAGTTCCTATTTTCTATGTGAACTTGATGATATTATGAACTATTTTAAATTATATTGCAAAGAGTATGCTATGTTGTATATGTTGCAAGCATGAAATGTTAAAGTCAATTTATGACTACATTGATTGATTTAATAATGTTGATTGAGTAAGGAACTCAATCTTTATATTTGTTATATGATTAAATCATGTATGCCATGTTACTTTAATGTTGAGCATGTTAATTATGTGCTATGTGATGCATGAAAACTGTTAGATCTTGTTGAGCTGTCGAGCTCACTCTTGCAAATAACCATTTTTGCAGGTCAAGGATGCAAGGTAAAGATACGTGTTAAGTGATTTATAGAGATCAATGTTCAAGAATATTAATTTTGTTAAATTTCAAATTGTAGTTGACGTTTTCATTGTAACTTAATTGTTAAGTTGTAAGTTGAGCTATCCGACGTATAATGGATATTGCTTAGTGATGTAAGACTTTGTATAGTCCTTTCGTTGTAGCGATTCATGTAATAGAATTAAATCAAATATTTATAATGTTAAGGTTGCGATTCAGGGCAATATAGAAAGAAAGTTTATAAAAATTTTAAATATTTCGCATTTTTAGTGATTTTAATATCGAATAATGATGTAAAGATAGATTAAAGATGTATTGCTAATGATCGAGGATGAGAATTATATTGTATGAGTTTTGGGGTCGTTATAAAACTGCTCTCACAAAGAAAAACCCTAACTCATTGGAAATCATTGGATAACTAAAAGACAATTCACTCTCTGTGGGATCGATCCTTGCTTATTAATATACTAATTTTTGAGTTAGTTGAATAAAGAGTAAAGTAAATTTTGTAGTGCTAGACGACAGCTACCAACCTACAACATTTATTCTTTACGTTGTGAGAGTTGAGGTCGGGATCAAGTCCTAAAATGGGCATCTTTAGGATTGTTGTGCCATAGAAGGCAAACCGTGAAGGTTTCTTAGGATAATTATTGTACCGAGACATGTTTGACTAGTATTTTCAAGTTCTAAACATTGGACCATAGAGGTATAGTCTAGAGCTATGTAAATCAAGGTTTGGGAAGCATATGAGATGTGTTAATCATACGCAATGGCGTATTGGTTAATCATTCGGGATAGGGAAGTCGGGCGTACGACGTACGACGTACGAACGTCGAAACGCCGAGTTGAATGTTATTAAACTTCAATAGTGATTCTTATTAGACGGATATTTTAAAATGTGTAATAGAGTTAAGTAAACAATGAGTTACATTTATACGTGGCTAATTGGTATGTTTATATGCACTGAATGTGTAGGACTATTAAAGGGCAAATAACGCTAAAGTTTAAAGACTGCTAAGACAAGTATTCTAACTCCATTCAATCTTTATTTGAATGTTAATTTAAAGTATGTGGATGTGTATTCCTATGAATAATCCTTATAGTATGCTTCGGTTTATATAATGTTTAACGATTATGTGAACATCGGACTTATACAAACTCTTTGTTGGCTGTATAAGTGATCAACTATGCTATAATGCATCAAATGTTTAAAGCTTTGCTATAACGCATGAATTGCTCAAGTTTTCAAGTTTTGATATGCATGAACTGTTTAAGAAGTATGTCAATGCCATTTGTATTAGCAAGACATATGTTAAAACCTTTCAACGATCTAGCTATGTTCTGTTGAATTGTTATTGAGTTTAAGTTAAGTTTCCAAACCAATTTCTACTTGGTACATATTCAGACTGAGAATGAACAACCCAAATACTGGGGGAAAATGTTTTATATTGTCAACAAGTAATTTTGAGTGACCGATGTAGACGCTAAAAATTTTTCATTCCAATTACTAACCCTGCAGGAGGGCAAAATTGCCTTTTTCCTTCCAAAGATAACCCTAGAAGTTCAAACCAAAATCTGAACCCCGGCAACAACACGAGAATGTCAAGTCAAGCCCCGGTCACAATCCTGGAGGTACAGCAGCCCCGACGACAACACCGGGATGTCAAGTCAAGCCCTGACCACAACCCGGGAGGTACAACAGCCCCATCGACAACACTGGGATGTCAAGTCAATCCTCGATCATAACCTAGGAGGTACAGCAACCCCGGCGACAACATCAGGAGATCCAACTCAGCCCCGGCAACAACACCGGGATGTCAAGTCAACTTCGGTGATAACCCCGAGAGATGCAATCACACAGTGACAACCCTGGGAAGCCAAATCCACTTCAGAGACAACCCCAAAGCATCAGACCATCCCCAGAGACAACCCTGGGAAACTAAATCCACGTCGAAGATAACCTTGAGGACGAACAAAATCGGCTGGATTCAAACCTCGGAGACAACCCCGAGAAAATAGTCGAAGACCTTGCCAACATAGGAGACAACCCTTGGAGGGGCAAAACGGTAAATTTACCAACTTAAAGCCAATATGGTCAAAAGCAAGTCGGATTGATGCAACAAAGGTCAAAAAGAACCATAACATGGATCCCGAGTGAAAACAGCACAATACAACTCAACGAACAAACTGCAAAGAAACAAAGATCCGATTATAGACCTGTCTTCTTGGATTCAGAAAAGGTTAAGTCCCATGTCATTGTGACGCTCTCGAAAAGGGATTTTCGGGAAGGTATAGCACGACTCAAACGGGCACTCTGATCAAAAGTTAGAAAGTTTCGAAACTGACATCGCATTGCTTGGAGTGCACGTACTTCGAGATGACAAGACCCACGGGAGTGGGCCCCACTTGGGGAGCCGCAGATAGAGGTGCATAAGCCACGGGTAGATTCGCTACTATCGGGTCTTTAAATATAAGACCCCCTTGCCAAAAAAGAGAAGAAAAAATAAGAAAACACTTTGAAACTTTGCCCATTTCATCCCTTAGCCCGACTTCTAATACTTCAAACTTAGATTTTATTACTCTAATACGTTTGTATACGTATATTCTATCACATATAAAAAATTAACTGGTGGAAACGTCCATTTGAAGCCCACCGAGTGGCAAAAAGCCCGTGGAGAAGTCCATTGTAAGTATTTTTACGATCAGAACTCATTTTCTACTTCATTACGTATATGTGAACGTGCATATCAAGTCTCATCTTTTGGTTTTGCCCGGAACTCAGTTCCGTGGCCTGTTTTGCTTACTTTTTAGTACATTTTAGTACATATATACATTTTTTTTGCATTTGCACATCCTGGACCAGTCGATCCGTGGCTTTTACTCGCTTATATATATATATATATATATATATATATATTTATATATGTACTAACTTGTTCGGCCTGGATTGCTGATTTGTGGCTTTTTCAGCTTTATTTTATATATATTTGACTATTTATATACTAACTTTAAATTCTGTCGGGCCTGGATTGCAAATTCGTGGCCCTTTCACTGCTTTTATATATATAACTATATATATATATATATATATACTTTTTCTGACTTCATTTGGTCTGGATTGCTAATTCGTGGCCTTTTTCGCATTAATATATATATACTAACTGTATATATTAACATTTATATTTCAGTTTGGCCTGGATTGGAAATCCGTGGCCTTTTTACTGCTTTTATAAATATGTATATATATATATATATTTATATTCAGTTGAGCCTGGATCATTCCATGGCTCTTTTCAATTTATATATATATATATATATATATATATATATTTACATTATGTCGAGCCTAGATTACTTCGTTGCTTTTTACAGCTTTTATAAGTATATATATATATATATATATATATATATTCCAGTCCGGGACTGGGATTGGAAATAGGTCGCCCTTTACAACTTTCGTATATATATATATATATATATATATATATATTCTTTATTCATTGTGATTAAATATTTGTTTCAATTATTCATTTGATATGAATTTGTTTTAATATAAATTTGGTGGCGTAGATTTATTTAAATCTAGCCCTTTCTACCTTTCAAACGGTTCAAAATAGGTCAAACCGGAACCGAGAAGCTAGAATGACTAAGATTTATTTAAATCTAATTTTCTTTCTAGTTTTGTAAAATATTAAAGCAACCTCGCGACCCTTAGATCCCTATCTAGTGGGAACGAGAAGCTTTGGCTACGCGCATGCAAGGATTTGACTGATGAATCCTTTGTTTTGCAACATCTAGATGTAAATATACATTTTTGTAAATATTTGTGCTGTGCAGGTTTTATTGGCCCTTTTATGTGAACCTAGGAATCGTGGGATTCATTATCAAACTTATCAGAATCTGATTCCCACGATGGACAAACTCCATATTACAAATGTACCCTGCCAATTTTTCTGTAAAAAATGTACATCCGTAAAACCTTAAAACGGTTATCCGGGATTAAGGTCTCAAACATATTAAAATATGGTTTGTCATTCTAGAGTCACTTTGATGGCTGCCATGCCCATAAGAAAATCGACATTTGTATATATTTTATGGTCGAGTATGCTTCACAGCCTGACAATCGCCATTCAAATCGAGCCAAAGGCTAAAAAGAATAAAATAGAAGTATCAACATGCTTCAATTCCTACGAGAACGCAGGGGTTTGAAAACCACCTTTCAAAACATCATTTGCATATCTTGTCTAAAAAAGGACTTTTGCAAATCAAATCAAACCCTTCGTATCTAGGGTCAACGAAGCACGACAATACTTTCAAAACAAACGTAGGCTCAATTATTTCCAGCATACACACACACATTGCAAATTTAAAAGGGAAATACTTGAAAAGATGTGGTACCGTGTTTCACGGGAGTTGAGGGGTGCCTAACACCTTCCCCTCACTTAACCAAGCCCCCGAACATCAAGAATCTCAATTTCAAGACCAAGTTTTGACAGTGTCCAGTAATTAGGCCTACTTACAAATTCAAACAAAACTCGGTTGAGTTGGTAGAACCATTTCAAAATCTACCAACTGGCGACTCTGTAAACCGTTCAAAAATCGTCGACATGATACATGTTGGCCTTTTCCTAAAAGACTTCACCCTTCATAAAAAAAGAAGGTAATAAGGGTAGAAAGCAACAAGAACTTAAGAACAGAGAAAGATTCTGTCGAAAGATGAGACGGATTTTTTCCCGACGTCGACAACGGAAGAACACAAATTAAGTCGTTCTCCAATGTAATATTGATTAACACAAGGTACAAAAGGCTGATCACCCAACGTACTCGTGAGTTAAGATATTTTACAGGAGAATAGCTGTTCAAACCTTTTCAAAAATGAAAATGAAAGTTCGAGGTCTTATAACCGCTTAGCTAAAGTCGCTGCTTTGTTTCAAAATATATTTTGAAATCAAAGGAATTAATTTCCTATCAGTTAAGATCTCATCACAACTTTTATTCAGTTGTTGAAAGTTTACAAGTATGAAAGCATGATTCTTGATTTTAATATTATATATACAACTGTTATACTTGTTGGGCATGTAAATGCTCGTTCTTGCTTAAAATTAAATGTTTTCAGCAAAAACTGAGCACGTTGAAGGTTCAAGAAATGACAAGGGTAAAGGAAAGATAAACGGATAAGATGATTATGGAACCTATTTGTAATAGATAAGTTTATTGTAAATAATTATTTTATTTATCATGTCAAGAAGATTTAAAGGTCATAGAACCTGGGTATGTAATAATAGGCTTGGAATAATTAGTAATTATTTTCCTATTAGTATGAACTCATGGTTAGACACATGTTAGAGTTAGTACCATGAAGCACCAGATCCGGAGTTTAAAGGTACTCGGATTTGGGGGCGTCACAGGTTGGTATCAGAGCTGTAGGTTAAAAACCTTAGATGGGTCACCAAAAGCTATAACCTAGAGAAGTTAGAAGAAGTTAGAAAATAAAATAAACTCATATAGAGTTTTCTAAGAGATGAATTGAGAAAATTCATCAGTAAAAGTCTAAAGAAGTAAAGATAACATAAATTGAACTATTATTAACTGTAATATCAAATGTGATTTGATGAAATGTGCTAATCAAGATAAATTATTTAAATGTAGATATCAGGAAATCCGTTATACCATGAGATTCATGCTTTGGTCGAGCATCTGTTTGCTCCACCTATACTAGCACCTATACCAGTAGTGCTAGTAAATGATGATAATGATGAAGAGGAAGTTCCCTCAGAGCATGAGGAGGAGATAAGTTTGTTAGCTGGGGTTATGGGTGGCATATCAGCACAACCCTTACCAGCAACAGAAGATCAGGTTGTACCACCCATACCGGTACCAGTAGCAGTAGAGGAATCCGAGGAGGATCCCGAAGAGATTGAGGAGGAGGAAGCAAACCCCGAGGTTTGGGAAGATTTGGTGCAGTTGGGTGCATTAGTGCACCATTTGGTCACTCAGAACGTGGAACTTAGTATTCAGCTCCACAAGGCCAACAACTTGGCTCAGCTAAATCAGGTGAAGATTGATAAGTAGTTTTTATACCTACTTATTGGCTATCAACTTACTATGACTATAGCTTATTCTCATGTGTTTTAGTTTCTTTTTATGCGTTTTATCTTCATTTTGTAGATTGCATAACGGAATCTCTCTAGATGGCATTATAGGTGGATTGAGCATAGAACCGGCTTGATGGCAAGCATATGGCGTATGGTGGAGTGCAAAGGAGCTTGGTATGTGATTTGGCATAAGAAGGAATGTGAAGGTTAGAAGAAATCTAGCAGTAGCAGGCTGCAGAAAAAACATGCAGAGCGGCCGCGCCCTTATATGGCATTGAAGTAGCACGCCCTCACCAGACCAAGATTAGACCAGCAAGCAGCGCACTCGCGCCCCATTTAGCCTATGAGGCAGCGCGTCCGCGCCTGGCCACACATTGACTAGAGTTGACTTTTTCATTAAATCATGTATTGCATGTTTTTCCTTATAAGGTGTATTTGGAGGTTGAGAACTTATCACTGAACGTTATTATTACTGTTTTTAGGGTTTTTGAGTATCATAGAGAGTTTATAGCCTCCTCTTCCATATCTTTGGCTTCTCTCTTGATCTCTCTTAGTTTTTGATATTTTGCATAGGTTAAGGCTAGAATTGGTTGATTGAAGGATTTAGCTCTACATTGATGGTTCATATTTGAAGTAGAGATTTCAGATTTGCATTTCTTATTCCTTAGCTTCTCTTTACTTCCATATTTGATTCTCAATGCATGAACAAGTTTTGATAATGGTTATTGCTTCATTTATAAACTAATCTCCATTATGGTATTTTAATGGATCTTATTGTTTAGTTCAGATTTATATGCTTCTATGTTGAGCTCTAATTGATTATGTATGGATTGCCTAATATGGTTTGTTTTGCTTGCTTAGTTGCTTGATCACCAACTACCGAAATAACTTATATGAAATTGAAAAATGAATTATGAGTTTAGATTCGACCATATTAGCATGTGTTCATGATTCTAAGTGTTGTTAGATCCCATAATTCGTAATTCGGATAGACATATACCAAAGTACCGCGTGTAGTCATTTGAGAAACCTTGTGCATAAACTCTTATTACTGTTAAGTCACATAGAAATATAGTGGTTTATGTAATTTGGGTGTTTATATAAATTCTATCATTTGTGGATTTTGTGTGATATGAGCATGGTACATCGAGAGATGGCCATATTTTACTTTCGTGCTCTCGACTAGCAATCCGGAGTAATTAATTGGGCTTAGCATGAGGTGTACAATTTGAATGAGGCATTAAGTGAAGTTAGAATCCCATATCTTCCTTATCTGAATTATTTACTTGTTAATTAGTTTTCATTTGATAATCATTACTGTTAGACAACCCACAATTTGATCATCTGTTTAAGTAGACCGAAATAATTACAAAATTATTGCATGTTAGATTAGAAACACTCATTATTCTCCGTGGGATTGATACTCTACTTACCATATATTACTTGTGGACCGCGTGCACTTGCGTGTAAGTGATTGTTTTGTTTAATGCCAAAACAAGCCAACAAGTTTTTGGCACCGTTGCCGGGGAACTAGTGATTGTTTTTATTACTTTCGTCATCAATTTAAATTAAATTGGTCTTAGTTAAACAAATCACATCTGATCTCATTTCTATTTTCATTTATTTTTTTTTCGGTACTCTTGATTAGTGTATGCAAACTCAGTCTAAGAATTCTTCTTTGGTGCCTAGAAAGGACAACATCAACGGGAGAGCTTGGCGATTGAGTAAAAGTACTACTAATACACAAGAGGAAACTAAAGCCTCGGTAGTTATGGCTGTCGAAGAACATAAATTATTAAGGGATTATGCAACGCCGCGTATCAATGAGCTATAGTCAAGCATTGCAAAGCCAGCAATAGCCGCCAATTCCTTTGAAATTAAACCGAGGACAATACAAATGGTGCAAAACTAGGTTCAATTTGGGGGTATGGCTAATGATGACCCGAATAAGCATCTACTGAGCTTTATTAAGATATGTGACACCTTCAAGTTTAATGGTGTGTCAGATGATGCGGTGAGACTTAGACTCTTTCCTTTCACATTAAGAGACAAGGCTAGGAGTTGGCTTCACTCGTTACCACCGAGGTCCATTACTACTTGGGAGGACTTAGCACATAAATTCTTGGCAAAATTCTTTCCACCTTCGAAGACCGCAAAGATGCGAAGTGCTCTTTCTTCATTTGAGCAATAACAAGGTGAGTCCTTATATGAAGCTTGGGAGAGATACAAGGAAATGATAAGGAAGTGCCCTCATCATGGAATGCCTCAATGGATGGAGATAAACACCTTTTACTTGGGCTTGGGGAGTCAAACTCGGCCTAGCATTGATGCCGCTTTGAAAGGAGCATTTATGGCCAAGAGTTATGAAGAAGCTTATGAATTGTTAGAGACTATGGCTGCGAATGATTATCAATGACCTTCTGGTAGGCTGAGTCAATCGAAAGTCACAGGAGTATTGGAAGTTGATGCCATCACTGCCTTATCGGCTTAACTAGCGGCTATATCAAAGAAGATTGATTCCATGGCCGAGTCGAAAGTGCAACAAGTTGCCTATATCTGTGAGCTTTGTGCGGGGTCACATCTTACGGATCAATGTGCTATCACTCCCGAATCAGTGCAATTTATGAGCAACTATCAAAGGCCATCGAACCAATATCAGAACACTTACAATCCCAACAATAGAAATCACCCCTACTTTTCATGGAGCAACAACCAAACTTCTCAACAACAACACTAACCACAACATCCACAACAACATCATGCTCCTAGATCTTCATTCCCTCTGGGATTTAGAACCAACAACATCAACATCCACAAGCTCCCACTCTTTAGCAAGAAAAGAAATCAGAAATGGAGGAGTTGATGATGAAGTATATGGCCTACACGGAGGTGATGATAAATGGCCAAGCTGTGGCTATTAAGAACTTGGAGAACCAAGTGGGACAAATGGCCAACATGCTTACTAATAGACCACAATGAGCTCTACCTAGCAACACAGAAGCTAATCCAAGAAGAGAGGGAAAAGAGCAGTGTCAGGCCATTACTTTAAGAAGTGGAAAAACTGTAGGTTCAGGGCTTGGTGCGGCCGCGCCCCAGATACAAGGAGACACGACGCGCCCGCGCCTTTTTGTAAAAAATGTTGAGGCTGATTTTGCTGAGGAAAAGGATGGCAAGCATGATTCTAAAGCTAAATAGAAGGAAATAGCAGAACAAATATGTCCTCCACCACCAATAGTGTACCCACCGGTTCCTTATCCACAAAGAATCCAAAAGCAAAAGTTAGACAAGCAATTTGCCAAGTTCCTTGAGGTATTCAAAAAGCTGTAAATTAATATACCATTCGCAGAGGCTTTAAAACAAATGTCGAGCTATGCTAAATTTATGAAGGGTATTCTGTCTAGAAAGAAGAAATTGGAAGATTATGAGATAGTGGCCTTGACTGAAGAATGTAGTGCGATATTACAAAGGAAGCTACCTCCCAAACTAAAGGATCCCGGCAAGCTTTACTATCCCGTGCTCGAATGGAGGCTTGTCATTTAACAAGTGTTTGTGCGATTTGGGAGCTAGCATCAATTTTATACCACTATCGGTGTACACACAATTGGGCTTGCTGGCTCCAAAACTGACAAACATCTCTCTTCAGCTTGCCGATAGATCCATCACTTATCCGAGGGGTATTATGGAAGACGTCCTTGTGAAGGTGGACAAGTTCATATTTCCCACCGACTTCATTATCCTTGATTATGAAGAAGACAAAGACATTCTTATCATTTTGGGGAGACCTTTCTTAGCCACTGGGAGAACTCTTATTGATGTGCAAAAAGAAGAGATTACTATGAGAGTTCAAGATCAAGAAGTCACTTTTAATATGTTTAAGGCTATGAAATTTCCTACCGATGAAGAGGAATGCTTTCGAATGGATGTGGTTGATAGGGTGGTGAATGAAGAGGTCACACTTGGGGAGAACAATGATCCTTTGGAGAGTGCACTATTAGGGGACTTCGACATTGATGACCTTGAAGTAGTTGAATATGTTTATGTTCTAGATACAGTGCCACGGATGAGCAAGTTCAAAATTCTAGTTGAACCTCTAGAGCACAAAGGGGAGTCTTCTGAGCGTTTAAAACCGTCTCTTGAGATGCCTCCTACTCTTGATCTAAAACCTCTACCTAATCACCTCAGGTATGCATTTTTGGGTGATTCTTCTACTTTTCCTGTTATAATTGCTTCTGCACTAACATCATTTTAGGAAAGTAAGCTATTGAGAGTGCTAAGTGAATTCAAAACTGCAATTGGGTGGACCATTGCTGATATTAAGGGGATAAGCCCTTCCTTTTATATGCATAAGATTCTTCTTGAAGATGAGAGTAAGCCGACAGTTGAACAACAAAGAAGACTCAACCCCATCATGAAAGAAGTGGTTAAGAAAGAGATTCTGAAGTGGTTGGATGTCGGCATCATATACCCCATCTCAGACAGCTCGTGGGTTAGTACAGTGCAGTGCGTACCTAGGAAAAGAGGAATAAGTGTGGTAGCAAATGAGAACAACGAGTTGATCCCCACTAGGATAGTCACTGGATGGAGAGTGTGTATGGATTATCGAAAGCTCAACAAGGCAACTAGAAAAGGCCACATCCCTCTTCCATTCATTGATCAGATGCTGGATAGGTTGGCATGCCATGGGTATTATTGCCTCCTAGATGGATACTCGGGATATAACCAGATAGTTATTGCTCCTGAAGATTACGAAAAGACAACCTTCACTTGTCCATATGGAACATTTGCTTTCAGAAGGATGTCTTTAGGGTTATGCAATGCGTCAGCTACATTTCAGAGTTGTATGCTGACTATCTTCTCTGACATGGTAGAACAGAATGTGGAGGTCTTTATGGACGATTTCTCAATTTTTGGGGACTTATTTGATATATTCTTGGAGAACTTGGTCATAGGTTTTGAAACGGTGTGTTGAGACAAACTTGATGCTAAATTGGGATAAGTGTCCTTTCATGGTATAAGAAGGGATTATTCTTGGGCACAAGGTTTCAAGCAAGGGACTGGAGGTAGATAAGGCAAAGTTGGATACAATAGAGAGCCTACCGCCATCGACTTTAGTAAGGGGGGTCCGCAGTTTTCTTGGACATACGGGATTCTACCGTCGATTTATAAAGGACTTCTCCGAGATTACAAAGCCTTTATGTAGTTTATTGGAGAAGGATGTTCCTCTTAAATTAGACAAGGATTGTTTGGCAGCTTTTGAGCATTTGAAGAGGAAGTTGACGACATCACCTAGCATCACGGCTCCAGATTGGTAATTACCCTTTGAGTTGATGTGTGATTCTAGTGACTTTGCAGTGGGAGTTGTTTTAGGCCAGCACAAGGAAAAGATGTTTTCTGTCATTTATTATGATAGTAAGACCTTGACAGATGCACAACTCAATTACACGACCACTGAGAAGGAGTTATTAGCAGTGGTGTATGCCTTCAACAAGTTCCATTCTTACTTGATTAGCACGAAAGTAGTGGTGTTTACAGATCATGATGCCATTCGGTATTTGATTGCTAAAAAGGATGCCAAACCCCGTTTGATTCGATGGACTCTACTCTTGTAGGAGTTTGACTTGGAGATCAAGGACAAGAAGGGTACTGAGAACCAAGTGGTGGACCACTTGTCGCGATTAGAGAATCCGGGAAAAGACACAGATGATGGAGTTTTAATTAATGAGTCTTTCCCGGATGAGCAGCTGTTTGTGGTCCAAGGCGAAGTACCATGGTTTGCTGACTTTGCAAACTACGTGGTTAGCAACATCCTCCCTTCTGAGTTGACAAAGCCCCAAAAGAAGAATTTTCTGCACGATGTTAAATGGTACATGTGGGACGAGCCATATCTGTTCAAGCAATGTGCAGATAGAATGATCAGGCGGTGTATCCCTCACAGTGAGACAGAGAGCATATTACATGGTTGCCATGCATCAGTGTACGGGGGACATTATGGAGGAGAGAGGACAGCGACTAAGGTTCTTCAAGCGGGATTCTATTGGCCGACTCTCTTCAAGGATGCCTACAACTTTATACAGAGATGTGATAGATGCCAGCCGGTAGGAAACATCTCTAAGAGGAATGAAATGCCCTTGAACATGATTTTAGAGGTTGAGATCTTTGATGTTTGGGGTATTGACTTCATGGGGCCATTCATCTCATCGTGTGGTAATCTGTACATCCTTTTGGCGGTTGACTATGTTTCAAAGTGGGTTGAAGTGGCGGCTTTGCCAACGAATGATGCCAAGGTGGTCTTGAGGTTTATACAGAAAACATCTTTACTAGATTCGGGACACCTAGAGCAATCATTAGTGACGAAGGCACTCACTTCTGCAATAAATAATTCACTGCTTTATTGGCTAAGTATGGGGTAAATCATCGTGTCACCACGGCTTATCATCCCCAAACTAATGGTCAAGCTGAAGTCTCCAATCGTGAAGTCAAGAGGATTCTGGAGAAAATTGTTAACCCAACGAGGAAAGATTGGTCACTCAAGCTTGATGATGCAGTATGGGCCTACAAACTAGCATACAAGACACCGCTGGGGATGTCACCTTATTAGTTGGTATATGGGAAAGCCTGTCATCTTCCTATAGAGCTAGAGCACAAGGCATTCTGGGCAATCAAAAAGCTGAATTTTAACCTCAAAGCCGCAGGAGAGAAGAGACTTCTCTAATTGAATGAACTCGATGAATTCTGACTGCAGTCTTATGAGAACTCTAAAGTGTACAAGGAGAAGGTGAAGAAATGGCACGATCGAAAAATTATTGAGAGGAAGTTTGAGCCGGGACAAGTCGTGTTATTATTCAATTCACGTCTTCGTCTCTTCCCAGGAAAGCTCAAGTCGAGATGGTCGGGGCCATTCATGGTGAAGACCGTGTACCCTCACGGTGCAGTTGAGATTGTAGGACAAGACCCATACAAGCCTTTCAAGGTTAATAGGAAGAGATTGAAGCATTATTGGGGAGGCGAAAGTTGACCGACAAAAGGCCTCCGTAACCCTTGTTATTCCATGATCATGTCTGAGAAAGTCGAGCTAATTGACTATAAACAAGCGCTAGATTGGAGGCACCCCATCCACTCTATTCTCCTTCTTGTTTAATTCTTGTCACTTATCTATTTCCCCACCCTATGTTTATTTCTTGAAAATTTTGAGTTTGAGTACATTTTGGATATAGTATAGTGCATTTCAAATATCGCATTTTTGAAAATAGATAGAGTTAGTTTACGTAGTCCAATTTTGAATAGTGGAATAAGATTATGTCTAATTTTAGATGCCCCTTTGTGCAGGAAATGATTCATGTGACGCCCCCAAATTCGGATCGCCACTTGGTCACTCGAATTCAGTTCATCACGTGCTCATGGTAATACAATAATCACTACAAAAAAATAGATATTTGGCAACAATTTTTCGGGCATTTTTTGCAACGAAATTCGTAAGTCGTTGCAAAAATTCGTTGCCAAATCGTTGGCGGGAAAAAACCCATCGCCTATTTACTTTTTTTGTTGCCGATGAGATTTCTCCTCATCGTCGGCAACGAAAACTTTTTTGTTGCTATATTTCGTTGCCTAATATAGGCCACATTCATTGGCAACAATTTTTTTTTCGTTGCGTATTTAATATTTTTTTTTTGCAACGACTAGTAAATTATTGCCCAAAATTAAGACAAACCCAATAAGCATGCCTTTTCCCCCCCAAAACGCATTATTTTTCATTTAAAAGTTTTTATTTATTTGGACACAATTTTATACAGTGAAATATTTCACTCTGTCCGTCTCAAAATAAATGCCCAGTTTTATTTTTTTAAAGTTATAATTTTTGAAATTAAAATCGAGCACATATAGATATATTTTCTAATTTACAACAATTAAAGTTTGTAGTTAATTGGATGTAGTTTATAATGATCATATTCGCACACTTATAATTTTGAAAAAAAATATAATTAATTTCTAAAATAATTTATATGAATTTTTCTTATAACTCGTTATTTTACATATATACTTTTTGACAAGGGATGGACAAGGAATCAAAATCGCTTCTGAAATTTCACCAAAAATCGACCAAAATGCACCGATTAAGTCGCGACAATGGTTCCGGCATAGACCAATTAAGTTGCACCAATAGTGTGTAAGTTCTTTTTTAACTCCCCTTTTTCAAATTCTCCTTTTTCTTGACTTGTAAATTTTTTTTATAATCAAATATTAATTTCTCTTTATATCTTGAATTAGAGGGTGTTTGGCAATGACTTATAAGTTGGTCAAACTAAGTTATAAGTCATTTGTTATTATTTAGTGTTTGACAATAACGTAAATTTTAACTTTTTTTTGACTTATAAGTCATTATTAAAATTTTTCATGCTTTATGTGCTATATTTTTTATGTATTAGACAAATTTTACTACCATATATATATATATTATATACATACATATTCTTTTCAAAATTTCTTGTCAAACTAAATAAAATACTAAACAAATCTCAACATTAAACTAAATATATATAAAGTAACTATGAATATTTTTATATATAAATATATATATATGTAAACAAATATTCATATAAATATTTATAAATTTATCTCTAAATATTCATATAAATATTTATAAAAAATATTCATATCTAAATTTTATAAATTTTAGATGAAATATTTATAAATTTATAAATAAATATTTTTTTTATAAATTTTAAAGATAAATTTATATGAATATTTGTTTATAAATTTATATGAATATTTATATAACGTAACTATGAATATTTTAATATATATATATATATATATATATATATATATAGAATTTATCTAATACACAAAAAATATAACATAAGAAGCAAAAATATCACAGCAAGGTTTCGAACCTAAGACCTATGGGTTATTGGGCCATTAAGCTACCATTGAGCCATTCTAATTTATTAGTTAACTAAACTACCGCCATAACTTGTAGCAGTAGACAGTGTAGCACGTGAGCAAATGAGGGGCAAATGAGTAATTTCTCATGTCAGTAAAGCCTGTAGTAGCAGGGAAAAATTCATTTCAATCCGTGCCATCCAATGTTGCGTTCAACGGTATAGATTATGGTTGTTGAAATAGTACCCGTGACAACCGATTGCCAAGCATGTTAGTTCCGGGCCTCCGACCCAAAAAAACCCAACCTCATCAAACCTGATTATTATATCTATGCTTCCCAATGTTTCCTATTTCTAGATAGAAGTAGGATATACTTACAAGTACTCCCTCACTCCAAGAATGAAAGTGATGATTGATTTTATGCCAATTTAAAAAAATATCAAATGATAAAATTATTCATATTTAAATTCTCATCTAATTGCATATTTTTCTATACATGACTAGTGATATTATATAAATATTTATAAATAATAAAAATATGAAATTTAATACTAAGGATATTACGCACAAATTATTGTAAAAATAATAGATTATTTAATATAAGTAAATATTTAACTTGAGATTACATAAAATAATAAGAACTTTTATTCTTAGACGGAGGGAGTAACTTAAATCATGAACATATTTTTAAGTCCAAAAATAAAACATAAAAAGAAGAATAGTAATGGTATACCCCTAGCTATTCCTAGTTCTCCTTTTACCTTTTTTCCAAATATATTATAAAATTAAATTATAATACTATCAGTTCTAAGAGAAAACATAAAAGATGAAGAAAGATTTATTATGTTTTATGAACTAAAATAAAATAAAGTTATTTAAAAATGACTTATAAGTCATTCCTAATAAGTTAGTTTGACCCATATTAATGTAATATGAATTTTATCCCTATTTTAATTATTTTATTTTAAAAAAAATGAATTTGTAAAAAAGAAGGGTAAGATGCAACGTCACTTTAATTGGCGTTAGAATTTTTATTTTTATTTTTTTATAGCTGAAGTCTTATATACTCCTTCATTTCCAACGCCGATGACAGAGAATAAACATAAAAAAATATTGATGTTTGTAAACAAGTACAAGAGATTAAAGAAATTAAAAAAAAAAAAAAGATTCCAACGTCAGTTAAAGTGATGTTACATCTTACTCTTCTTTTTTCTTTCGCTAAATTGAAATGGTAGAAGAATATTTGGAGCCAATTTACGATGAAAATTTGCGAGAAAAAAAACTATTAATGAATGAATTATTACTCACTATATATTATTGTTCAAATGTTTTTTGTGAGAGATAAAATTGGTCACTATTTTGTTCTAAATAAATTTTTTTGAATTAATTATGGTGAATATAAATTGTAATATAAATACATTAATTTTTTTACTGTAGTAAATTTTCTTTTAATAACACTTTTTAATTAACTTACAGTATTGACTATTTCTTTTAACAAACTATAAAGTAAATAACTTTACACTACATTAAACTTTAAAATTTATACATTGATCATGACAAAAAAAATAGTGGTGCACTTTTTTAGAATAGAGCACAAATGCCAAAAACAAATACTCATATGTTCTACAGAAAGAGTCAAGTTTGAGTTTGTTCTTTAATTTATAATATACTACAATTAAAATTGTAATGTAATTAATATTTTAATAGAAATTTTATTCTTAATAATAATTTTTAAGTAATTTATAATATTAATTGTATTTATTAAAATATTAAGTTACAATAATTTAAATTTTAAAATGTTATAAATTGACAGTAAACAAAATTATAATAATTATGACTCTTTTTATGGGACAAATTATAAATGTTAAAATATTACTTTTTGGTTATACAAAAGAGTTACATTTCAATTTGTTATAATTAATTTATAATATCCTAAAATTTAAATTTAGATTTATCTTTAATTTTTGAAATAATAATTTTATATATAAAATGTTATCAAACTCTTTTTTTTTGGAACAGAGTACTGAGTTGTGTTCGTGCGTGGTATGGGAAAGCATGGAATAGAGATCAATTGGGTTTCACCTCTCTTCCTAAGCCAAAATTCAATGTTTCAATTAGAGAGGAGATGGCTTAGCTAGGTTTCTTTTCTACCTATTTGGGTTTCTCCTCTATCCTTAGGAATTAACTAAGTTCGATATGGTCTTGGTTGCGAACAAAGGAACCCAAGAAATCGACCCATGACTAAGATCGATATGGATGTACGGTGAGTTTTCTTCATTTTGTTAATAGTGGCGGCATAGTGGTGGCCTCTCCTTCAAATTCTGCTCCGTTATTGCCCAATTAAAGGTTTTAATTTCCTCCTTTGTTAATTTTTCCTAAAAATTAGGTTTTAATTAGAAATTTTGTGCTATTTAAAGCTAATTTGGGTTGCAATTGGAATGATTGTATTGTTAATTAGTTCAATTATTGTATGTAATACATTTCAAAATGTTGTAGTTTGTCAATGGGCGTAGTAAGGCAAATTAAGTGTTTATGAATTGCTTGAGCTTCATTGCTAAAGATCCAGATTAGTCAAATGGGTTACGAAAGAAACATACAACATAGGAGAATATCTGTTGTTTAATATATTAGGATTATTACCAACACCTGCATTATTCGATCACTATTTTCTAGACGCCTGTTTCATGTTAAATCCAGTTTACTATACATATTTTTTTAGTATATATAATTTTAATCCCTTCCCACACTGGAAACGTACAAAGAAAAGAACACAAATTGGAAGGCATTTTGAAGATTTATGGGGGTTGTTTTTATTACTGTATTTCAGAGCAAAAGGTATCGATATATTGCTTACAATAGCATCCATGTGATGTGATCTCCCAGTAATTAGATAGATGCCAGCTGTGCATTTCATTATTTCCTATCCATTTTTTCATGTGCTCCTGTTATTCATTTGAGGGGTTGGGGAAGTTACTGGTGTGCTATAGGAACATTGTACTGGATAGGCTGATGAGGTTTTTCTTGTAACCGATAATTTCCATGGACAGATTTAGGATCTGGTAAAGGTTTGGGATACCACTGCGTCATCCCTGACGCTCCAGGTGCACAATCGCATCTTCTTACAAAAAAATTGGGAGAGAAAGTTGGTAATTATGTGGAGCAATATATAGAAGCCATGGAGAAGGTAATTGATGGCGCACTGTCCAATATTGTGTTCTTGCGTACTGTTGTGTCCAATATTTTGTTCTTGCATACTGTTGTGTCCAATATTGTGTTCTTGCATTAATGAAATATTCACAATCTTTGGCTTGCTATGTAGAATTAGATGACCACATATGTTTTCCATAATTTCTTTTCGCAAAATCATGAAAGCTTTTTAATCTATCTGGTTCGTGTGGTCTATTTATCCTGATGTCATGTTGGTAGACCATCTTAGTGGATGGTAATTGTTGCATATTCATCCTCTTATTTTTAGTGATTCAAGTTTGTTTTTCATGCTTCCAACTTTATTAAATCAGCAAGTTTTCTTAAATCCAAGCCAAAAACTCATGGTACGAACCATTTAACATGCTACCAATACCCTTTGCAGCTTACTATTTGCCTCAAAATGCTGGAGACATAGCTCGAAAGTTCATAAAAGATCCGCAGGTGCTGTCCTTCATAGATGCTGTGGTAGGTTGATATTATTTCTTATACAGATTTTAAAATCCAGTTTATTAATAGGTTTTAGAATCCACGTGAGGCACACTAACTTTTGGCTATTTATAGTATTTCATATATATATATATGTGATTTCTCTACACACTTTCATCTGTCAAGCTTACTGCTGGCTGGGCATCTTGTCTTATTAATATACTTGAGATCGCAAAAATATTGCCTTGTGGGCATTCATTAGGTGGTGGTGGGATGCATCATGTTATTAGAATGGTGAGCCTTGAGAAAACAATTTTCTAATTTTGATTTGTGCAATTATCTGTCCCTGAAAAGAGAAGCATATGTGTTACGCCTGTTAGTATGTATAATATCTAATGGTTATATAGAGATGATTGGCAATTCTCGACAGATTGGTAGGTCAACTTGAGTTAATTATGTTTCTTATTTGTTTGATGAGATTGGGTTCATTATTATATTTGTTGTTTAGTACTAGCAAGTAAAAACGATTAATTTTATGTATGTTGGATCATGTGAAGGCTAGTTTGCGATACATTTGCAGAGAGCTGTACAATTTACATTGCCTTTGGAATACCACATATGGTTCTGTTATGGAATCCTTGGGGTCATATTTTAGAAGCATTTTTGTAGCTCAACACGCATATTTGAAAACAGACAATTGGAGTTTGATACAAAGGATTTGAGATTCTTTAAACTAAATTTTAAATAACACTAATTTTCTTACATGCTTTCAGACGTTTATAATAATCATAGGCGCATATTTATTTATGTAAATTATTATTTATTTCCTTGAAGGAACTTTTGATGCCTAGCTTTTTAGTTTGAGGTTTTTTCTATTAAATGGTTATAATTTCTGTCATTTGATCTTAATTAAAAATTTTCGAATGATGTTAATGCTTGTTGTTATACAATGTATTTTTAGAAAGCTTGTTATACTTGCTCACAACATGTTTCAGAAGACTCCGTGGCTACAAATCTTTGTGAGTAGAAATAGTTAACCATTTCTGCAGTAGCTATATTTGAACAATGTGCTTACAATCCTGTTAAAAATGTTCATGTCATAGAGTCAATATTAGTCAATTGCACTCAGGAAGCTCCCTCCCTCCCTCCCTTTCTTTTTCTTTTTCTTTTTTGGACTCCTTTTTTCACTAGTACCATACCACTTTATTTATGATGACGTTGTTTCAGTCGCCATTACCTCTTTATTTTTGTTTCTTAAGACATTGACAATCAGAGGGCAAATATGTCAGCTGTTTAGTTGATTCAAAACTCTGGATGAGCTCCATTCTGTAATATGTCGTAATGATTACTGCAAGTTCTAACAATAAAACTAGACAGATTTTAGTTATAGCTGACAAACAGATTTTATTCTAATAAGCAATGTTAGTGATGCCAAATGTTTTACCTCTTCTAAAGTTTAATTTTTTTTATTATTATTTGTTCGTTTATTTTTTTGATAAAATATTTGTTTCTTTTTTTATGCTTCCTTTTTATTTGTTTTACTTGTGCAGCTCTCCAAGCTTCTGTCCAGGCATTCCGCCGGGAAGAAGAGTTGCAGGTCTATCGTGCTTCCAAAAGGAGAAGAGAGAAATTCGAACAGGTTTGTTACTTAGTCTATATGTCCCGAACTCTGCACCATCTCCACGTTTTGTAGAATCATAATTTAATGCAAATGAGTTTTGAGAATAATTGATTCCAGCAATATCCATCTAAAACACCAAATACTATCTATAAAAATTGAAGCTACAGTTGTGGATATTAACATATGAGCATTCTAGTTGCAACCATGTTGAGCTTGATGTTAGCCCCTAAAAATAGGCAGTTAAATTCAACTAGTTATATACCTTTTCTTTGATTGCATGAACTATACATATTGATTTGGACTCAACTTCTCCGGTTGATGCATCCTATCATTGAATACATGGAGTAGAAGATCAGAAACTTGACGAGATGATGGCCTCTCCATAGGTGCTATTTTTGTGCACTCCTGTGCTATTTCAAGCACTTGTAATGCAGCACTTTCTTCGTTTGGTAAAAGAGGTTTCAACGCTGGATCTATTAGCTCCTCCCGGGCAGATCCTTGCATTTCTATATTGGACTCAAGCCATCTCACCATGTCCATATTCTCCCCAAAACTCCCATCAGTTGGCATCCTCCCACTCACAAGCTCTATCAGCACAATCCCCATGCTGTAAACATCACTCTTCTCTGTTGCCTTGAATGAATAAGCGTACTCTGAAAAACATTACAAAAAACTTGTTAAATGAATTTGTGGAAAAAAAGCATGTATAATTCAAATAAGAACAATTTTCCTTACCTGGGGCAATGTAACCATAAGAACCTGCAAAACAAGTGTTTGATTCAATTGTACCCGAGTCATAATTCTCAGTGATTGCTTTAGCCAGCCCAAAATCTCCCAAATGTGCTTCCATATTGTAATCTAATAGCACATTGCTAGATTTTATATCCCTATGAATGATCTTTGGCGCACAATCATGATGCAGGTACTCCACTCCCTGTGCTAAGCCTACCACATTCCTTAATCTTGTCTCCCAGTCGAGGCTCCTCTTCTTCTTGATATTCAATGGTTGCTTGTGCAGCCAATCCCACACGCTTCCATTATCCATAAACTCGTATATCAATAGGTTTGGTCCTTCTCCCCAACTGCTGCAATATCCCAGCAACTTCACCAAATGCCTGTGCCTTATCCTCCCAAGTGTATTTAATTCTCTCACAAAGCTTTTATCCAGCAAAATTGAAAAGTAGGAACAGAGGTTTGTGTATCTCCTCCCAGACATTGGACTTGCTATGGGTATAGCAGGAACAGAGGTTTGTGTATTTACTCTTTTATTGGAAAGTTTCTATCTGCTTATTTATAGTATAATAGTCTTGCTTTGTTTCTTATTGTTTTTCTTCTATAAGGCTGAACCAAATTCAGTGTTTTTAACCGTATATTATATATCACGCGTGTTTTAAAAATGTTAGATTTTTTCACTAGAAATCTATGATGTGGTGTTGAACTTGCCCTTTCTATTCTCATTTTAATTATGCTTGCTTGTTATTGTTTCTCGTCCCACACTTTTCATAAATCACAAGTTGCAAAAGAAAACGCCGATGTCATCATATTGGATGATAATTTTTCAACTATTGTAAATGTAGCCAAATGGGGACGTGCTGTATACATAAACAATCAAAAGTTTGTTCAGTTCGAGCTTACTGTTAATATTGTTGCTCTTATGATCAATTTTGTTTCTGCATGCATCTCAGGTGCGTTGGTCCGTAGAGCTAGTTTTTTGTTTCCTTTAATTTAATTGCAAAAATTTAGTTATAGTAGTTTTCCACTTTACTTTCAGGATCTGCTCCCCTTATGGTTGTGTAGTTGCTTTGGGTTAACCTGATCATGGACACACTGGGTGCATTGGCACTGGCTGCAGAACTGCCACATGATGGACTGATGAATAGGCCGCCTATTGGGAGGGGCGTGAGTTTCATTACCAACACAATGTGGAGAAATATAGTGGGTCAGAGTATTTACCAAATGGCTGTCCTATTCATTTTCAATTTCATAGGGAAGCAGATTTTGGGAGTTCAAGGTTCAGATGCTACCATCATTGTCAACACTTTCATATTCAATACCTTTGTGTTCTGTCAGGTATTATTTCCGGATTTAGCTTATTGTTTCTGTAAGATACTTTTGGATTCTTATTTCTTTTGCATATTATTAGTCTCTTATTAGAGTAATTTTTTATTTTTTTGTTGTAGCTGTGCATAAATACTGAAATAGTTTTCTGGTGTTTTAAATTTTTAGGTGGTCAACGAAATAAACAGCCGTGACATTGAGAAGGTAAATATTTTCCATGACATGTTCAGTAACTGGATATTCATTGGTGTCATGGTAGGTACAGTAGTATTTCAAGTAATCATAGTTGAATTCCTTGGCGCTTTAAGAGATTGCAATAATTGTGTTTTATGAAAGGATGCTATTATTATCTTCTTTAGCATATATAGTCATTTATATATTGAAAATTGGCCATTTATTTAGAAAAACCATTCCCTACAGTTAAATGACAGTATGATACTATATCGACCTTTTGTCATATGATGGCAGTGTCCAGGATAATGCACCACTTCTGAATTAGTATTTCCTGTTCTGCCTTTTTCTAATTTTATTTGTTGTTATTCTTACTCCCACTAACATTACAATTTTTACAGGCTGTGAACATGGAGGATGAACCATGGTTGAAACTCTTGTGTAAGCTTAAGTATTGTTTCATATTATAAACATTTCTTTCTTGATTTTTTTTTTCATATATGGCACTAGTGTTAACCTCTTGATGGTAGATAGGGTCAACTAAGACAGGCTTTGTAGTTTTTAGTCGTACGAAGTTTTATTTAATTAATAATATTTTAGTTTTTTTGTATTTCTGTCATAATTTGTTATGGGGTTATTGAGACATAATTTTTTTTGTTTATAAAATAATTTTGACATTCGTTACATAACAAAAGAAAAGACAATATTTATATCGTTGCAAATCATAACAAAATTCGTTACACATGAAAAGTACACGATAACGTATAGTGTCGTTACTAATTGATAATAACTTTTGTTGCTCTCTAAAAACAATCACCTTCGAATAGTATTGTTGCTAATTCATCATAATTATCCATAAAAAAATCAATGACAACGCAAAATTTCGTTGCAAATTAATATATAACTGGTTTATTTTGTACATTTAGAAACAAATATCGCTACCAAAAAGTACACAATTAGCAACGAAAACCAATTAAGGCAACAATTTTTATATTGTTTAGTAACAGCAAACTTCGTTGGCAAATGTGTATCAAATGCAACGAATTTTATCTTCGTTGGAAAATAAAAAGATTCTTTTCGTTGCCAATTAGGCGTATTTTGCAACGAAAATCATTTTTCAGTAACAATTTCTTAATAAATTTGCTACAAAATATTGCGTTGCTAAATAATTTATGATTTTACACGAAAACAAAATTTTGTTGCGAAATATATTACTTTCTGCAACGAAAAAAAACAATTCGTTGCTAGACAACTAGTAACGCTCATTGCGCAACGAAATGTCCAACGACCGAAAAATCGTTGCAAATGGTATTTGGCAACGAAATTTTGCACATTTAGCAACGAAAACTGTTTGCTGCAAAATCACCAATTTTTTTTGTAGTGAATAACTAAAATCACATATTCACAGCGAAAGATCTAATCTAGAATAATTTATAATGATTTATTATAATTATTCTCCCAAGTCTCGCAACCTACAGTACTTAATAGATTACATAATAATATCGAATAAAGACTTATTACATAATCCTTCTTAAGCTTAAACATAGTCTGAAGACAGTCTTAATATAACATAACAATTTTAAACATAAAAGAACAAGCTAGTCAGTAGCTTTGCCCTTGCCCTTGCCCTTGCCCTTATCCTTCCCAGAGACACCTCCCTGTTCCGCCTTAACTGAAAGGCTTTAAATAAGTAAGAATGAGCACAAATTACCCAACAAGTAATATACAACAAGGGTAAAGAGTTTTATAACATGAGTTTGAAATATCGAAGTATAATCTCTAATATAGTTTAGGGTTTCAGAATAATATCATGAATAACGAGTCTCAACAATGCTCGAATCAAATCTTTGGAGTATGAAATGATAGTTCAATATAGATCAACAGATATATATGAATTCAAAGGCTATCAACGTATCTAACTGGATAAAACAAATTATATACTAAGCAATCACTAAGGACTACTGAACATCTACTAGAATTATCAATATTAAACTGATAACCTAAAAGAAACAAGTACGTTGGATGATCAGTCTACAATACTCTACGTTATGTATAAGACCACAATAATAATCACACATGTGTTGGGGCTTCCAACAATAAACACTCCCCTTACCATAAGGGTTGTTTAACTTAGTTTTCAGATTTTTGCACTAATAAAAAGGTTTGGACAGTTTTATAAACATGCATATAGTCTAGCTGAATCGAATGACATAGACACTTTCACAATATTCAAGAACAATACCAAGTTCAATATGAATAATAGCTTTCACAAGAGTTTTAAACGTACTAGTTCAATGAACGAGTAAGTAAGATAACTAGCATTGTACAAGGATAGAATACTTGCACCGTAAAAGAGTGTAAGTTAGGAAACTTGCCTTTAGCGTAGTTTATCCACGTAATATAATCAACACTTTCAAATCCCTATCATAATATAATTACGTATATATATATGATATCTATTAGTCATATATTATATCTTAATATCTTATCTTGGACATACGATCAATACACAAGCTAGGTCTTAGCCTAGCTATACAATTATATATTAATATAACTTCTATTCTTAACGTTCCTCTTTTTGAGTTAAACTTATTCTCATATCATTAATATCGCATAAGAATCACAATAATTAGCAACATACTCTATTTAGCAAGTTATAGCATTATAGCATGTCAATCGTCAAAATTAGATTCAAGTAACAACATATGATATCACATAGCATATATACATGTTAAAGAGTCTTTCCATGTTTGTTCAACCTTTCCAAGTTCAATCATACATGCTATCATGATTTTTAATGACTTAGGGTCAAGCAACGCCATGAGTTCCCGTAAGTTATCATGCTTGTCATGTAAACATGTAAAGTGATCACATTTTAGACATGCTTGCAAGTTTCTACTTCATATACACATGTCTAGTATTGCTACTTAGCTTAATTCATGCTTTACTTGGGTTTATTTAACTATCAAGGCACCTAACATGGTATGTACACATGTATATATGTATGACACATTAGTGAGGTTCGAAGGCATTATCAAATATGTCCACGATTTTCAGAATCTAGGCTTCAATATAATATGTCAAGATTTACGTTTCAAACTTACACTTTCATTTAGTAAAGTTCACAAATGAAGTCCACATGCTCATGTCATACTATAAAACATATATAAGCAAGTTAACATGCTTTCCATGCATTTCAAAGTCATCTAAAGATGCTCATAACATCAGAACGTATATATGGCATTTACATGTCCATATCCACTTTCAAAACATACATTTTCGTTAGGAAGGAGCACTAGTTAGGTTCACATGTTCATATTATATCACGGAACCTATATAGATAAGCTAACATGCACTTCATGTGTTTCTACGTCAGGCTAACGTGTCTCAAAAGTCAGAATACTATTTATGGTAGCGTCCCTTTTTAAAAACTCTAAGTTCATTTCGAAAACCATATGCTTTTCGTTAACCATGCATGCTAATATAATAAAACATGCTTACATTGTCTCATTATATTCATATATATATATATATGTTACACAAGCTAGCATGCTGTTTTAAGCCATACCAATAGACTAACACATAGCAGAAAATAAGCAGGATGCAAAATCTGCAGCAGGCTGCTGGCACAGCTACCCAGTACAAAACTGGAGCAGCTGCACCGGCTCGCGGCTAGCGGCAGACTGTTCCAGCCTCGGCAGATTTCCAGCCCAAACACAAATTACTTCACGAAATTGATTACAGTTATGCCACATTCCATTTTAAACTTACTACTAAGACTACATAACAATCAAACAATCATTCTAACATCCAATTGTCATCTAATTTCACATAATTAAGAATTTGAATTTGATAGAGAATGAAAATTTGATAGAGTAACAAAATGAAGAACAAAGAATTGTCGTATGATTTTGATTGTTAGTAAGCCACATTGTATACTTATGTGATTGTAAGTCTTATACAATAACCCAAAAACATTATCCAAGTACAACTTCATGAATTTTAAGCTAGATTCACGAAGTTGAAAACTTCAGTGAACAAAAGAATGGAGAACAAGGGAGAGATTTTATACCTCTGATATATGAATTAAGTTGGCTGTAGCTTGATTCCTCTCTTAACTGACTCTCTATCTATATGTATTTTAGTGAGCTAGCAATACTTCACTTCACAGGATTCTCAGCAAGATGAAATGTGAAGGAGATGGGTTGTATTTATAGAGGAAATGATATCCAGACATTGCATTTGCCCAACAAATTGAACAACGAGATTTATGAATTGCATGGAGATTAATAGAGGGTTGGTAATTTAGTTGGTGAGCTTCATCATTTTTCCCACTCCCTTGCTCATCATGAGCTATGAAGCTAAGGAAATGCTGAGTTTAAGAAAAAAATAGGGAGTAGACTAGCTTGTATGCTATACGCGTGAAAGAGGAATGTGACCATCAATATAGGACAACACTTATTTCTCAGCAGTTGAAAGGAGTATTAGTTCAATGTAGTTCTCTTTAATTCCCTTTTTTGGTTCCCTCATGTAATTCCAATGCATATCATTACTATAAATGGAAGGTTTAGGAATTATATGTCTTTATATCATATAACCCATGATGTACTATTTTAAATGTATACTCACATTGTCACATAGGCATTCCATATAATTCATAACATATAGCTTCATATGCCCAATCACATTGTTTCATGTAATATAGTTTAATAAATCTTAATATATGGTTTCTATATGATATAGTCACACTACACTTTACACTTTGCATACTATATAGTTAACTACTATACGTTATACTTTTAATATCGCATGCTTGTACATAGAAGTTAATAATTTACTTATCTTATCAATTAATTAATAATTAATTAATCCATTTCTCATTAATGAAAATATAATTTCCACAATATTTGATTAACACTCACATGATTTAATTATCACTGTGAATAAATGTAAATCTTATAATATTTATAAACACGTCGATTATTATTATTATATTTCTTTTGCAATAATAATAATCACATATCATAATTAATCATCATAAATATTCTATAAAAATTAATTAATATTCTACGATAACAATTAATAATAATTAACAATTAATATAGATTAATCGTTCACTCAATAGTTCTTTGTCAATTAGTATAATCATTAATATTTCTCATCACTGTGATAAGGCATTCACGAGTTTATTATAAACTCCACATTTCCTTAATTATTATAATCATTCAATTCAATATAATTGGGCTAACTTATCTCATAACACAAAATCATTAATATTCACATAAATTCTCCTTTTCATTAATATATTTATTTTATAATATTAAGAAATTCTCGGGTATTACATCCTCCCCCCTTATAAAAATTTTGTTCCGGAATTGCAACAAGGTTACACAAATAGATGGGGATAGTCCCTCATCATCCTATCTTCTAACTCCCACGTTGCCTCTTCGATATCGTGGTTACGCCAAAGTACTTTTACAGAAGATATAATTTTATTTCTCAATGTCTGCTCTTTCCTATCTAGTATCTGGACAGAAATTTTTTCATACTCCAAGTTCTTCTCCACTTGAATGGGCTCGTAAAAAATCACGTGCTTGTAGTCGGCCTTGTACGGTCGCAACACAGAAATGTGGAACACGTTGTGGATGTGCTCTAACTCGGGTGGTAATGCAACTTTGTACGCCACTTCGCCCACTCACTTCAGTATCTCGAACGGTCCTATGAATCTTGGACTCAATTTTTCTTTCTTGTCGAAACGGATCTTTCTCTTCCATGGAGATGCCTTCAAGAAAAAAAACTTTCGACTTTATAGTCTCGGTCCTGCCGATGCAAATCTGCATATTTTTTCTGGCGATCTTGAGCTGCTACTATGCTGGCTCTTATCACCGTCACCACATCTGCGGTTTGTTTTACTAACTCTGGTCCGAGTTGTAATAGACGAGAATTTTTTTCTTTTTGTGTGATTTGGGGACAGAATCCTTTTAAGGAGGGAAGATTGTAACGATTGAGATTTTATATTTAATTTTAAATATTTATTGAGTTAAATAAATATTTTATGTGATTTATTTATTGAGTTAAATAGATAAATTATGTGATTTATGGGGTGATTTAATTAAGTGTATATATTAATTAAATGAATGTGTAATATTTAATTTAATTGATGTATATTAATTTTATATTATAGTTCTAATTTAATTAAGAGAATTAAATTAGATGAGATATGTGATGAAGTGTTACATGAATTATAATTAGCGAGTAATTATAATTATGTGACAATTTTATGTGATTAATTGATGTTAGATTTTAATTGATTAAATTAGATGATTAATATTTAATTGATTAAAATATGACATTAAAGTATGTGTTAAAATGATTTATTAAAATAAAAGGAAAAGAATTTTTAAATGATTTTTTTTACCAAACAAGGCCCTTGCTTTTGTTTTAAAAGACTGTTGCCAAACAGGGCCCTTACACTAGCTTAAACCTAATTTACCTAAACCATGCCTAAGTTAGTAAAACTAGTTTCTAATTTTTCTATTGCCAAACAAGCCAAAAGGACTTTTGAATTTTGTAACTCCTAATTTAATTGGATTATTAAATATTAGTTAGTACGTATATTATTGATATATGTCAGTTATATATCTATATACTACGTAAGGAAAAAACTACGTTAGTTTAAACCTAAGATTAAGAAGAAAAGAGAGAGCAGAGAGGAAGAATAGCAGAGAAGAATTAGAGAAGAAGAGAAGGAAGGAGTAAGAAAATCATCATCTTCTTCACTTCTATTAAGCAAAAAGGTATAATTTCTAGAACTTATTGTTTTGAAGTTGAATTTTATGTTCTTCATATTTTCATTCTTTGTAAAAGTAAATTTTCATGAAAGTGGTATAATCATGAATTAAATATGTATTGTGTTCATGTTATACTAATAATGATTGTATGCCATAACGATTTTCAGAAATCAAATTAGTGTAGAAAGATATTTTAATAGAAAATTTATGTTGATATGAGTTCATATGAGTTTTAGTGTTGTTGTCAATTTTTGATTGAGAAATTGATGAATTGGAATATGCTAGCATGCTTATTGGGAAATTGTTTGATGATTATATTCAATTACGTATATAATATATGTATATAAAGTAGAATTGATGGAGAAAATTTCTTACAGTGGATTATTTTGGAAGAATATGAGTTTTCATGAAAATGGCCAAATTGGATTTTTGAAACTTTTGATTATTATTGTTTAGATGGTTTTTATGTTTAGAAACATGATATGTTATGTATTATTGCATGTGTATGGAGTTACAGTGGCTACGATACTGCAATTTTTAGTTTGTTGGCTTGTTTAGGTTGTTCGTTAAAGCAGAGGGTCGCAATTGTCTGCGTCTGGCCGTGTTGCTGCACAGCTGCGCCGGCAGCAAGGCCAAGAGCAGCGCAGCTGCGCCGCTTGCCCCTTCCCAGATTCGACCCCTGGGTAGCTGCGTCGGTGCCAAGGCTGCTAGCTGCGCAGCTGCGCCGTGCCCAGTACTGAGGCAGTAAAGTTTAAGTGTTGTGCAGTTTATTTTTTTGCCATAGTTTAATTGTTGCTAGAATAATAACCATGTATTAAGTGGCATGAAATTGAGAATTTCATAATTTGAGAAAAAGAAGTTTTGAAAACCTTAATGTAATATTTAAATTATAAGTTTTAATTGTTTAATTGGAATTTCGTTAATATGAATTACTTAATTATAATTTCAATAATTATAATTTAAGAGTAAATGTTTAATTTCAATTATAATTTTGTTAGATTATACTGAATATTAATTGATTTATTTTAATCAATTAGATGTTAATTTAAATTATAATTTATGTAATTATAATTTAATAAATGCATGTTTAATTATGGATTATAAATTGATAATTGCATGATTAATTATAATTTATGTAATTATAATGCATGATATAGTTTAATTGATTATAAATTGTTTATAACTTAAAAAGTAATTATAATTTAAGTAATTATAATTAAGTGTTTGAATTTTAATTGTTCAATTATAATTTAGCTAAATACATAATTGATTTAATTATGTGAATATGTATGTGATGTAATTAACTATGTGATAGTTAGTTATTATTTATTTAGTTAGAGTGAGTTAACCATGAGGGTTAACCACTTATGTGAATTAGTTATGTGTTAACTGATTTAGATTATTATAATTTAATGTGTATAGGAAGTGTTTAAGTACGTGGTTGAGTTAAGTAGCTTGCGCGTAAGGCAAGTTTTCTAAACCCTGATCTTGTATTAATTTTTTATGCAAGTCTTCTAACCTTAAACTTGTTAATTATATATAAATTCTTGAATTCATATATTCATTGTTGAGAATGTCCTTTCCATTTCTGTATTGGACAATTGTTTATTTAATTGAAATGATCTCAACTTATTGTTCAAGTAAGATCCAGTTATTATTTTAAATGCATTAAGTTGATTCTAAAGCATATGTTAGTTCATAATTCTGTTATTTACGAATTATTGAAAGTCGATTCAACTATCCTTAGTTGATGAATGTGAATTCTAAATTACCCTTGTAAGCTTATCCAAACCAAACTTTCTTTGGTGCGGACTTGAATTCAAATTACTGAGTTGAACAACCCTATTTACTAGGGGAGGTTACTATGCATAGCGTTAAGATGTTTGTGCACAATACATGATACAAAGGGCTGATCCCCCTAAGTACGAGTTAAGGTCCATAGTCTTATTGACTGTTAAAGGTTTAAATATAAATATTTATAACCTAGGATAAGAGTTCAAAGGTCTTATGACACTCAGATAAATTCTATTTTTGAATTGTAATTGTGATGAAAGAATTATTATTCAATTTTTTATTGTTGAAGCGAATCATATTATTCAGATTCTTTGAAAGATATCCTTTCATGTATATATTATTGTTAAACTCCAGTGAGCTGTGGTTTGCTCACTCTTGCATTAATAACAATTTCAGTTAAGGTTGATAACGCTGATGCTCCATCTACGAGTAAGGTTAAGGGAAAGTAAAGCAAGTGAAGACTTATTTTATTTAATTGAGAATGATTGTAATAAGAATTGAATGTTACGTTTTTATTTCCTCACTTTATTATATTCATGTCAGGGTTAGAGTAACCCGAGATTATTTTAAAAAGGTTGTATCCCTTATTGTAAGGGAGATTTATTTATTTTAATTTAAGTTGTAGTTTACTTTGCATTATTCATTGGGTAGCTGTATGTTATATTAGAAAGTGAACACCAAGTCATGTGGAAACGAAGTACCCGTATTTGGGGGTGTCACACGAGTATTCGTCGCTCTCCGACTTCGTCCCAATATAATGGCATTATGCACTATCACCCGTAAAGAGCTTCGTACGGTGGCATGCCGATACTCGCATGGTAACTATTATTATACGTAAATTCGACTAAGGGTTGGTGGTCGTCCCAATTTTCCTTAAAGTCCATCAAGCAAGTCCTAAACATGTCCTCCAGCGTTTGTATTGTTCGCTTACTCTGTCCGTCTGTCTGAGGATGATAAGCAGTACTCAACCTCAATTGTGTTCCCATTCTCTCTTGCAAGCTCTTCCAAAAATTTAACATGAAGCGCGGATCTCGATCAGAGACAATTGACACCGGCACTCCATGTCGTGAAATAATCTCCTTTACGTACAGACTCGCTAACTGGTTCAAACTGTATCGGATCTTGATCGGTAGAAAATGTGTTGTCTTCATTAGTCGATCCACGATAACCCAAATCACATCATAACCTTTCTGTGTAATTGGAAGTCCTACCACGAAGTCCATCGTAATATGCTCCCATTTCCACTCCGGTATTTCCAACGGTTGTAGTAACCCACTCGGCCGCTGGTGCTCTGCTTTAACGCGTTGGCAAGTCAAACATCTACTAACGCACTCTGCGACTTCCCGTTTCAGATTGGGCCACCAAAAGTGTTGCCTCAAATCTCGGTACATCTTTGTGCCTCCTAGATGAATGGAATACGTCGTATTATGTGCCTCGTGCAAAATCTCTTCTCTCAACTCGGTTATCGCTGGTACCCACACTCTTCCTTCAAATCTCAAAATACCGTCTTTGTCCATTCGAAATCTTTCTTCTTCTTTTTCTGCGATCCTTTTTCTGATCTTCTCACATTCTCCATCTTTCTCTTGTGCTTCCTTTACTCTATCCAACAAGGATAGACGAGCTTCTATTACAAACCATTTCTCTTCCAACCTTTCCGGTCCTTCCACTTATATTCCCAATTTTTCCATCTCTCGTATCAACTCATCCTAAGTCGTCAATTTAAACAATTTCTCCCTTCCTTTCCTTCTCAGAGCGTCGGCAACCACGATTACCTTTCCCGGGTGATAAAAAATATCACAGTCATAATCTTTGATCAATTTTAACCACCTCCTCTGACGCATATTCAACTCCTTCTATGTGAAGATATATTTCAGACTTTTGTGGTCCGTGTATATCTCACATTTTTCCACGTACAAATAATGCCTCCAAATATTTAACACAAACTATTGCCGCTAACTCTAAGTCGTGAGTAGGGTATCGTTTTTCGTAATCCTTCAATTATTGTGATGCATACACAATGACCTTATCGTGCTGCATAAGAACACAACCAAGTCCCTTGTGCGATGCATCACTATACACCACAAAATTTCCTGCATCATCTGGTAGTGATAACACAGGCGCTTCACTCAATCTCTTTTTCAGTTCTTGGAAACTCTCTTCACATTTGTCTGTCCATATAAATTTCACCGTCTTCCTCGTCAGATTGGTCAACGGGGTTGCTATCTTAGAAAAATCCTGGATGAATCTTCGATAGTACCCAGCTAACCCTAAGAAACTTCTCACCTCTGTTGGTGTTCTCGGTTGTTCCCAATTACTTACTTGCCTCGACCTTTGCAGGGTCTACTGAGATTCCATTTTTATCCACCACGTGGCCTAAGAATTGAACCTTCCCCATCCAAAATTCACATTTAGAAAATTTCGCATACATCTTCTCTTTCCTTAGTGCCTCCAAAATAATCTTCAGATGTTCGGCGTGTTCTTCCTCTGTCTTCGAGTAAATCAAGATGTCGTCGATGAAAACTACTACGAATCTATCCAAGTACGGCTTGAAAACTCGGTTCATCAAGTCCATAAATGTTGCCGGAGCATTAGTCAAACCAAATGACATTACCAAAAACTCGTAGTGTCCATAACGGGTTCGAAATGCAGTCTTTGGTATGTCCTCATCCCGTACTTTCAATTGGTGATAACTTGTCCGTAGGTCAATCTTCGAGAAACACTTTGCTTCCCTTCAGTTGATTAAATAAGTCGTCTAACCTCAGTAGCGGATATCTGTTCTTGATCGTTACTCTGTTTAATTCTCGATAATCGATACAGAGCCTCATCGATTCGTCCTTTTACTTAACGAATAACACTGGTGCTCCTCAAGGAGACACAGTCGATCGTATGTAACCCTTATCTAATAATTCTTGCAATTGTATCATCAATTCCTTCATTTTTACCGGCGCCATAGGATATGGAGCTTTCAAAATCGGTGCCGTTTCTGGTGCTAAGTCTATTACGAATTCAATTTCTCTGTCTGGCGGAAGACCAGGCAAATCGTCTGGAAATACGTCTTGAAATTCATTCACTATGGATATATCCTTAATTTCTACTCCCTTTTTTCGAGTATCAACGATGTAAGCTAAATAACCTACACATCATTTCCTTAACAATTTCTTGGCCTACATCATCGTAACGCAACACGATTGCTTAAGCGATGAGCTACCATAAAACACTACCTTAGACTTACTTGGAGTCTGAAGGTTCACACACTTATTTTGACAGTCAATTATCGCAGCATGGTTATACAACTAATCCATTCCCAGTATCACATCAAATTCTCCCAATCTAATAGGAATCAAGTCTATGCTCAGTTCATGTTCTCTAATGTTTGCGCGACAATTTTGATAAACGTATTCTACAGAGATCACTTCCTTATTCGCAACTTCTATGTTCAAGGGATTTTCTAATTGTTCTCGGGGTGTACTAAGTTTACTAGCAAATTATTCAGATATAAAAGAACAGGTGGCACTCGAATCAAATAATACATAAGCATTTATATCATTGATTGGGATTATACCTGACACCACGTCCTTCGCAGCCATTGCTTCCTAGACTGTCATGTTAAAGGTCCTAGCGGTTGGGCGGTTGGATTGTGCCGGTCTTCGGATCTTTAGCTTGCTACCTCCACCCTGACCTCCCCTAGTTCCACCACTTCCTTTCTTTGGGCAATCCTTTATCTGGTGCTCCGTTGATCCACAAGCAAAACATCCCCTGATCTTTTTTGATTTTGGGCAATTTGGCGATATGTGCCCCTCTTGGCCGTAATTATAGCATGTGCTCTTTCCTTTCCAGCATTCTCCCTGATGACTTCTCCCACACTTGTTACAAACTTCACTTCTTTTCTTAAAACTCCCTTGGTGACTTCCACCTTGATTATTATTTCTGTTGTTGTTGTTCCATTTTCTCTTCCCGGAGTTACTCCTTCCGCCGCTGCTTCCTCCACGATGCTCACTACCAGTGTTCTTAATTTTCTTCTCTTTGTTATACAAGCTCAAAGCTTCACTTCCTCCCTCGACGATAATAGCCTTCTCCAGCAGTGTTGCAAAAGAATCGATCTGAAGAACTGACACCTTATTGAATAGCCAAGGCTTCAGTCCTTGTTCGAATCATCTAGCCTTCCTCTCTTCATCACCAACTTGGTGCTCCGCAAATCGCGCTTGTTCATTAAACTTAGCTGCGTATTGCGCCACCGTCATCTCACCTTGTTTTAACTCTAGGAATTTCACATCCATTCGATTCTTCATGCTCTTCGGGAAGTAATTCTCGAAGAACAACGTCTTAAACCTATCTCAGGTTATTGCTCCTTCTCTAGCTCTCTGCTGATTAGCCTCCCACGAATAGTTTGCTTCTCCCCTCATCATGTAGGTAGCAAACACCGTCTTTTGATCTTCGCCCACGCGAGCTATAGCGAAAGCCTTCTCGATCTCCTTGATCCAGGTTTGTGCGACGATTGGGTTGGTAGTACCCTCGAACTCTAGGGTCCTACACTTCTAAAGTCTTTGAAGGTTGTTACTGGCACAGCTTGAGGGTTTGGGCAAACAGGTCTGTTGTTCCTTCCCCTAAGAGCCTCTCCTAACAGATCAACTAGCTTTTGGATGGGATCTACTTGTTCCCTCTCATTGTTTACTGACTCTTTGGGTGCAGTCAATCTACATCTTGGTGCCATGATCTGCATCACAAATTTTCATTTTATTATTATTTAGTTATATCACTTAAGTATTTTCTTTTAATACAAAAAGAATAATTTATAACATGTTTCTGAAATAAACTTCATTTATATTCATATGCCAAATCGTTTCATTACATGATTTTCCTAGCATATTTCTATAAATTTTATCACATGTATCCCCTAATATCACAAAAGATGAGAAAAATACTAACATACTACCATACTACCCCTCTAATAAAAGCTTACTCGGGGTTCACATCACTATCCATACTTTGCACAAAAAGTTGGGATTACAACATAGTATATACATCACATAAGATAAATACTACTACTAAACTGTCTAAGGGTCTCATCCCATCATGCCACTCTCCACAGCGCTCTTATACTCGATCTGGGCTATATACGCAACCAACTCTCGGCTCAAAGTATGTAAGGTCTGTCCCTACTCCGCTTGGTAGTGGTACACACCGTCAAGCACTCTCTCAAATGCCGAATGGAACACGTACCCCATCTTGTTTATTTTCCTCTTCTTGCATCTGACCTCATCTTCCAGATCATCTCCTCTCTCATGGGCAGCCTCCCACTTCTCCTCGAAGTGTATCCTATCCATCACCTCTAATTCTAACTGAGTATGGAGTGCTTCCTTTTAAGTCTTCTCGCTCAATTCTCTCTGTTCTACCTCTTCCAGCTTTCTTGCCAGATCTACGTTTCTCACCACTGACTTGTGAAATAAATCCCCCATCTGAATTCCAGCCTCCCTAAGATAAGCAATCTCCACCTCTAACTCTTGCATAGCTAACTTCCTCTGGTGGTCTTCGTCCCGTAGTTTCTAGAACTCCGACTCTCTCTCTAGGGCCTCTGCCTCTAACTCCTGGACTCTGCAGTCCAACTCTAGGATCCGCTCCTCATACTCGCCTTGTATATGCTCCTCTAAGTTAGGCTCATAGGAGTCCTCCAGGGCCTCCTCCTCCGAAGGCTCATCCTCCATCGACTCAGTCCTTCATCGGCTCGTCCTCTGGATCGGATTCTACCTCAATCTCAATCTCAATCTCATTCTCATCATCAGACTCGGATGGTACCACAGCCTGCACTGGCACAGCCTCTAAGGGTGCCTCGTACACTACATGAATATCCCTGGCCTCATCCTCAGCCACTCTCGTGGGTACTCCCATATCTGCTATCCTACAATCACAACACAGAACAAATAAACAGCAACTCCATTAGAATGTTAAATAAAACATAAGTTCATTGTATAAAATGAAGTTACATTTCATAACAAACTAAGTCCTTTAAGGAAAACTCTACATGAGTTTTATCTCCTTCCTAACTTCTAAGTTCTCCTAAGTTATAGTCTAAGGACACTCGTTCCTATGGTTTATAACTACAGCTTTGATACCAACCTGTGACGCCTCCAAATTCGGACCGCCACTTGGTCATTCGAATTCGGTTCATCACGTGCTCATAGTAATACAATAATAACTAAAATCACACATTCACAGCGGAAGATCTAATCTAGAATAATTTACAATGATTTATTATAATTATTCCCCAAGTCTCGCAACCTATAGTACTTAATAGATTACATAATAATATCGAATAAAGACTTATTACATAATCCTTCTTAAGCTTAAACATAGTCTGAAGACAGTCTTAATACAACATAACAATTTCAAACATAAAGGAACAAGCTAGTTAGTAGCCTTGCCCTTTCCCTTATCCTTCCTAGAGACACCTCCCTGTTCTGCCTTAACTGAAAGGTTTTAAATAAGTAAGAATGAGCACAAATTGCCCAACAAGTAATATACAACAAGGGTAAAGAGTTTTATAACACGAGTTTGAAATATCGAAGTATAATCTCTAAGATAGTTCAGGGTTTCAGAATAATATCATGAATAACGAGTCTCAACAATGCTTGAATCAAATCTTTGGAGTATGAAATGATAGTTCATTATAGATCAACAAATATATATGAATTCAAAGGCTATCAACGTATCCAACTAGATAAAACAAATTATATACTGAGCAGTCACTAAGGACTATTGAACATCAACTAGAATTATTAATATTAAACTGATAACCCAAAAGAAACAAGTACGATAGATGATCAGTCTACAATACTCTATGTTATGCATAACACCACAATAATAATCACGCGTGTGTTGGGTCTTCCAACAATAAACACTCCCCTTACCATGAGGGTTATTCAACTCAGTTTTCAGATTTCCGCACCAATAAAAAGGTTTGGACAGTTTTATAAACATGCATATAGTCTAGCCGAATCGAATGGCATAGACACTTTCACAATATTCAAGATTAATACTAAGTTCAACATGAATAATAGCTTTCACAAGAGTTTTAAACGTACTAGTTCAATGAACGAGTAAGTAAGATAACTTGCATTGTACAAGGATAAAATACTTGCACCGTAAAAGAGTGTAAGTTAGGAAACTTGCCTTTAGCGTAGTTTATCCACGTAATTTAATCAACACTTTCAAATCCCTATCGTAATATAATTATGTATATATATATATGATATCCATTAGTCATATATTATATCTTAATATCTTATCTTGGACATTCGATCAATACACAAGCTAAGTTTTAGCCTAGCTATACAGGTATATATTAAAATAACTTCTATTCTTAACGTTCCTCTTTTTGAGTTTAAACTTATTCTCATATCATTAATATCGCATAAGAATCACAACAATTAGCAACATACTCTATTTAGCAAGTTATTGCATTATAGCATGTCAATCGTAAAAATTGGATTCAAGTAACAACATATGATATCACATAGCATATATACATGTTAAAGAGTCTTTCCATGTTTGTTCAACCTTTCCAAGTTCAATCATACATGCTATCATGATTTCTAACTACTTAGGGTCAAGCAACGCCAGTGAGTTCCTGTAAGTTATCATGCTTGTCATGTAAACATGTAAAGTGATCATATTTTAGACATGTTTGCAAGTTTCTACTTCATATACACATGTCTAGTATTGCTACTTAGCTTAATTCATGCTTTACTTGGGTTTATTTAACTATCAAAGCACCTAACATGGTATGTACACATGTTTATATGTATGACACATTAGTGAGGTTCGAAGGCACTATCAAATATGTCCACGATTTTTAGAATCTAGGCTTCGATATAATATGTCAAGATTTACATTTCAAACTTACACTTTCATTTAGTAAAGTTCACAAATAAAGTCCACATGCTCATGTCATACTATAAAACATATATAAGCAAGTCAACATGCCTTCCATGCATTTCAAAGTCATCTAAAGATGCTCATAACACCAGAATGTATATATGGCATTTACATGTCCATATCCACTTTCAAAAATTATATTTTCATTAGGAAGGCGCACTAGTTAGGTTCACATGTTCATATTATATAACAGAACCTATATAGATAAGCTAACATGCATTTCATGTGTTTCTAGGTCAGGCTAACGTGTCTCAAAAGTCAGAATACTATTATGGTATTTATATATCAACGTCCCTTTTTAAAAACACTAAGTCATTTCGGAAACCATATGCTTTTCGTTAACCATGCATGCTAATATAATAAAACATGCTTCCATTGCCTCATTATATTCATATATATATGTTACACAAGCTAGTATACTGTTTTAAGCCATACCAATAGACTAACACATAGCAAAAAATAAGCAGGATGCAAAATCTGCAGCAGGCTGCTGGCGCAGCTGCCCAGTACAAAACGGGCGCAGCTGCGCCGGCTCGCGGCCAGCGACAAACTATTCCAGCTTCGACAGATTTCCATCCCAAACATAAAATTACTTCACGAAATTGATTACAGTTATGCCACATTCCAGTTTAAACTTACTACTAAGACTACATAACAATCAAACAATCATTCTAACATCCAATTGTCTTCTAATTTCACATAATTAAGAATTTGAATTTGATAGAGAATGAAAATTTGACAGAGCAACAAAATGAAGAACAAAGAATTGTCGTATGATTTTGATTATTAGTAAGACACATTGTATACTCATGTGATTGTATGTCTTATACAACAACCCACAAACATTATCCAAGTACAACTTCATGAAATTCAAGCTAGATTCACGTAAGTTGAAAACTTCAGTGAACAAAAGAATGGAGAACAAGGGAGAGATTTTATACCTCTGATATATGAATTAAGTTGGCTGTAGCTTGATTCCTCTCTTAACTGACTATCTATCTATATGTATTTCTGTGAACTAGCAATACTTCACTTCACAGGATTCTCAGCAAGATGAAATGTGAAGGAGATGAGTTGTATTTATAGAGGAAATGATATCCAGACATTGCATTTGCCCAACAAATTGAACCACGAGATTTATGAATTGCATGGAGATTAATAGAGGGTTGGTAATTTAGTTGGTGAGCTTCATCATTTTTCCCACTCCCTTGTTCATCATGAGCTATGAAGCTAAGGAAATGCTGAGTTTAAGAAAAAAATAGGAAGTATACTAGCTTGTATGCTATATGCGTGAAAGAGGAATGTGACCATCAATATGGGACAAGGCTTATATCTCAGCATTTGAAAGGAGTATTAGTTCAATGAAGTTATCTTTAATTCGCTTTTTTGGTTCCCTCATGTAATTCCAATGCATATCATTACTATAAATGGAAGGTTTAGGAATTATATATGTCTTTATATCATATAACCCATGATGTACTATTTTAAATGTATACTCACATTGTCACATAGGCATTCCATGTAATTCATAACATATAGCTTCCATATGCCCAATCACATTGCTTCATGTAATATAGTTTAAGAAATCTTAATATATGGTTTCTATACAATATAGTCACACCACACTTTACACTTTGCATACTATATAGTTAACTACTATACGTTATACTTGTAATATCGCATGCTTGTACATAGAAGTTAATATTTTACTTATCTTATCAATTAATTAATCCATTTCTCATTAGTGAAAATATAATTTCCACAATAGTTGATTAACACTCACATGATTTAATTATCATTGTGAATAAATGTAAATCTTATAATATTTATAAACACATCGATTATTATTATTATATTTCTTTTGCAATAATAATAATCACATATCATAATTAATCAGCATAAATATTCTATAAAAATTAATTAATATTCTACAATAACAATTAATAATAATTAACAATTAATATAGATTAATCGTTCACTCAATAATTCTTTGTCAATTAGTATAATCATTAATATTTCTCATCACTGTGCCATACAAGGCATTCACGAGTTTATTATAAACTCCACATTTCCTCAATTATTATAATCAGTTAATTCAATATAATTGGGCTAACTTATCTCATAACACAAAATCATTAATATTCACATAAATTCTCCTTTTCATTAATATATTTATTTTATAATATTAAGAAATTCTCGGGTATTACAATTCACATGATAGTTTGCTGCTCACTTTCAATGTGCTGCACAAGCAGCAGGGCCAGGGCCAGGGCCAGGGTAGCGCGCCCGCGCCGTTCACCAAGCAAAATGGACCGCGCCCGCGCCACCAAATTTTGTTGCAGAAACTGTTTGAGCACAGCGCGCCCGCACCCCTAATGACCTGCGTCATGGCGCACCCGCGTAGCAAAAATTTTATGCAGAAATTTTTCCATGGCCAGCGCGCCCGCGCCCGTCTAAGTCTACCCCATGGTGCGCCCGCGCCAATACCCAAAAATTATTCCTTTTAAAATTCGGCAGAAATTGACCCAACCCTTATAACCCATATACATTCAAACCAAGCTTCTAATATCAGAACAATACAAAACCAAAACACCTACTCTTATTCATCCACTACTTCTAAATTCCTAATCAGACCCACTCTCATCATCATCATCCACACACTCTCTTTCCACGATCTCATCAAACCTCTAACCCTAGACATTACCCCCACTTCATCAGCACACTCCTCTCAAATTTATCTCTACCCAAATTTTTATATAAATCCTAACCCTAGCCACTATTACATAGCAAAACCACCTTCCATTACATACAAATTAGGGTTTCCATAGCAATTAAAAAGGCAAGTTTGGGGATTCTAAAATTATCGAGTTAGGGTTTGAATTAAAGTCTTCTGTAGATACCATGGCACCAAAAAGGGCTCGTTCAGTAACTCCATCATCTTCTTTCGGTGAGAGCTACAGTGAGGGCAGCAATTGGGATGTTCTAGACACAACCAAGTTCGTCAATTTGTCAGCCTAGAATCACTATGCCGTCTTGGTGCCCAAGTCCTTCATCTTGGAAAAGGGCCTCAAGACAATAAAGGACGATGGGCAGCTATTGAGCATGATTAGAGACAGAGGTTGGATCGACGTTGTAGCAATGCCTATGGCTGCGCCTATGGTAATAGTACGGTAATTCTATGCGAATGCAAGGGAGACTCAAAATGGAATCTCGTTCGTTAGGGGAAAGCAAGTGAATTATCTTTCGACGACGATCAACGAGGTGTTCCTTTTGAGTCCTCCTTCGGCAGAGGTGCTGAATTGGGTAGTGGCAGAGCGATATGAGACCGACTTGGACATGGTTGTGAGGGAGCTCTATATGTCAGGCACCAAATGGGCTATCAAGCCTAGCACGGATACGAAGATCACCTTCCCACAAACAGCTCTTAATAGATATGCCCTAGTGTGGAATAATTTTATATACGCAAATTTGATGCCTTCTCGCCACCAGCACGACATCACGACAGATAGGGCCATGATTCTCTATCGGATCATCACCAGCAAGTACATCGACATTGGGCACTTGATACATCAGTCTATGCTATGATATATGCGAGGCGGTACCACTGGTGGGATCCCACATGCCTCTGTTATGACTCAGCTGTGTGTACAGGCTGGGGTTGACTGGGAGAACAAGCAGGTACAAATGCCAATGAAGGACATAGACCATGCCACCATCAAAAAATACTCTGAATGGAACGGTGGCAAGGCTCATCTTCGAGGCCGTGGATTTATTTGCCTCCTCCTCCAGCTCGTATAGCAGAAGCTCCACCACCACCACCACAGTCATCTGAGGTGACTGGTCCTCCTCCAACTTATACGGCTAGCCATGATCGCCAGATGAGGCATTTACAGGCGAGGATGGACGCTTTGGACTTCAATTTTCAGACCTATACAGATGGGCTATCAGGTGCGTTGGTATATGCTTTTGTTCAGTAGAGCATCCTAGTTGAGTTCCCTATCTTCGAAGCAGCCATGCCATATCCTCCATCGGATTCACCACCCGAGCCACAGTCGGGTGGCCACGATAATGCCTAAGGGAGTTTCTTAACCCTATACTTCAATTGAGGACAATGTTTATCTTAAGTTTGGGGGTATTGGGTTTAGTTGCGTATAGTAGTAGTTGTATGTTTATTTATTTTGCATATTTCTTATTTATTTGGTTAGTTTTGCATATTTAGTTAGTTTTCTTTTGTTTATTTGTTTAGATTTTATGTGTTTAGTTTGCATGATCCCATATTTTAGTTTGTTTGAATTCCAGTTGGCCGATGATAATTTTGGAATTGTATGGATTATTGAACATTATTGATAACCTAAGCTTAGTCATAGTTTCATTACATGATGTGATCTTTACCTATTTCTTTGATGTTACTGGATAGCACGATTTTGTTATATTTGCTCGTTGGTTTAGATTAGTACATGATTGTCTTCTGAGGGGGGAAATCTTTTTTTAATGATAAATGTTGTAGATAGTGAGCAATGACCATAATGACACAGATATTCAAGTTTGGGAGAAAACATTGGGTATGTATGCTATATAAAAAATGAGAAAAAGAAAAGAAAAATAGAATGTGAATAAACACATTGGCTAGTCGAGTCCTGTAGCCTTTAATATTCGAGCAAGTATGCCCTAGGGGTTATCTCTACACCTAGTGCCCTAAAGTCTTATGGTTTAGGAGTCGTTGGTCGAAAGCTCTCTACATGTGTATCATTAAAAAGCCTAAGAGGACTAGGCATGGCACAGTCGGGTGTAACCACGATAATGCGCGAATATCGCCCTCGTGAGTGAATAAAAACATAATAAACCGTTTGTTGACCCTTTAATTTAGATTGATGTGTGGGCTTGGTTGTTGCTTCATATGTTCACAATTTTCTTGATTTAAAGCCTTATTTTTCCCTCTTAGAAGCATAGCATGTGAAATTTTTACCTTTATCAAGCTTAGTAGATATTAGCACACACACACTACATCATTGTCAACAGGTTTGATTTTTAAATTATATGTTTCTATAGCATTGGCTTGGTTGGATACTTGGTTCAACTATCTTTTGATTTCTCTGAGGCATCTCTTATTGGAATTCATTACTTGACTGAAATTTGGGATCCATTAGCATGGTAGTGTAGTTTGCATTTTATGTAGTTTGTATGTGTGTGTATTACTCGAGGACAAGCAATAGTTTAAGTTTTAGGGTATTTGATAAGTAGGTTTTATACCTTCTTATTGGCTATCAACTTACTATAACTATAACTTATTCTCACGTGTTTTAGTTTTTTTTCATGCGTTTTATCTTCATTTTGTAGATTGCATAGAGAAAACTCTCTAGATGGCATCATGAATGGATTAAACCTTTAATATATGGTAGTTATCTATATTATATATAATGCAATGTGACATATTAATGTGGCTTATATTGCATGTATGGACTATATAGTAAGAATATATAGATTATGAGAGTTACATATTAATGTTTATGTGAAAATACATGTGTGGGAAAACATTAATGTATACCCTATTGACATAAAGTAAATAGGATAAATAGAAAATGTACATGGATTATATGTTGGTATATATATGTACCTCTATTTGAGACATTGTATTATTGATTACTTATTTGAAGTAACATTGTAACTTAAGTATATATATATATAGAATATACATACATAACTTTAGTGTATTTTCAAGTTGTTGAGTAATTGGTATGTCCCAATATGAGTGTCATCCCCAACTTCCTCTCACGTGAACAAACAATAAGCTACTACACTACTCTATATTTTCTCAATCTCAGCAATGTAGCCATAATCATTATAAGGGGAGTGGGTTTCATTATGTGATTCACCAACTCCTTGTAAACCTCCATGTTATTGAACAATCCATTGGATTGAATTGATAAAAAATTGCTTGAACCGAGTATTGAATTGCCTATAAGAGTAAGTTCTCTTCCTCTCATTTTCTTTTATTGTGATATTGGTAAGTAGAACAAGTATACTGAGTTCTATTGAGTTGAGAGAGAAATTTCTTTAGTAGCCCATTTCATATAGCAGAGGTATACTCCCATTCTTGTTCTTCCATGTCAAGTCCTTGATTATGCTATATAAATGATAATTGAATTATGAAGTATGTTTGTTAAGTGTTAATTGAGTTAGTAACCATGTTGGAACTATTTTATGGCTGGAACATGATTGAATTTCGTAATTAATTTATGAGATGGGTTTGTAACTGTTGAGCAGGAAGCTGCCTCTGGTGTGGCCGGACACCGGCGCAGCTGCGCCGGGTTTATACCTTGTAGCCGCGCAGCTGCGCCAAGACCTGTTCTGGAATTTTGCTTTCCTGCTAGAAACTATTATATGCTATCATGTGGTACCTTGTTAGAGCAAGCATGAAAACTGATTTAGCACACACATATAAGTATATTCACGTAGTATGAGCAAGTATAACAATGTTAGTACACATGATTGACGCAACACTTATGGTATTGAAATGAAACTTATAGTTTCGATTGTGGACCTAGACACGTAAATAGCATGTACATATTCTATTTTTTAGAACACGACCGTATGGTCTATATGGACATGAGAACTAAGTCTAATGTGGTTAAACACACTAGCATACTTGATCGAAAGTTAAGACATTTTGAAAATAAAACTTATAGTTTTGGATTTGAACTTTGTCATAAACATGCCATATGTGTATTCTGATTTTATGAACATGATAGTATGGATTACATTGACATGAAATACATGTTTAAAGTGTTAATCGTACACTAGCATACTAGATTGAAAGTTAAGACAATTTAAAAGGTAAGACACTTAAAACTTTTGAAAACGGACTTGACCAAGGTTAACGTCTTTTAGATTCTGACCATATGAGAACGTTTATGTGGTTTAGATATGTGTTTCAATTGCATATGAATTATATGTTCAGATGCTTTACATGTACTACGATGCCTTTGTTGACTTAGTGTGATTTTTCTACGAAAAGCTTAGAACGTGAAAGATTATATCATCGATCACCATGTGGATTACGTATTGATCATGCCAGCATGTATATTAGAGTTCATTATGCCTATAGACATTTTAACATGGACCTCATTTGTTTATACATGGATTTTGCATGTGCACGTATATTCATAGAAAATAAATTTCTAAGGCATGACCTATGTGATTTAAGTATATTTGAGTAATGTACGCACAAGCATGCTTACTAAGTATGGTTAGTCCGTGATGTGATAATATGACTATGTAGTTAATCCTTGAGACATGAAATTGATTAACTTAAGGTATGTGAATTACCGGCATGAAGACATATGATTTTGAATTGAATAGGGTGAGCATGCTAGGATTCAAACATGAAAGTATATTCTTGAAGCATGATTACTTGAAATGCTAAATGTTCAAACCTATGTTGATGTATAGAAACTAGATTTTCTAGCACTATTAAATCAAGGACAGAGTTAATTGTTTATAGACCCAGTCAAAGTGATTGACTTACGTGAATTACATGATAAATTTATGTGATGATTAGTGTCGACTCGTATTAGTTTACACATGCTAATTAGAATTTTGACTTATTAATGTTAGGTTATTTCAACGAGATTTAATTAAAGCTAGAACTTAATTGTAGCTGAGCAATCAGGCAAGTTCCCTATCTTACACAACTTTGAATATTGTGCAAGTTTCTGAACATCACTTTTTATTATGCAAGTTTCCTATCCTTCTCATATTGTATTGAGCAGGTTATTATTGTGTTGCTAGTTATTTATTGACGCTTGGACCTTATTTCCAAGTATGCTTTAGGTGGTTTAATTTCTTTACGATTATTCCACATCAATTTTATTGATACTCGCACTTGGTGCACTTGAGTTCGTACAGTCTTGGACTTGTACATCATTTTAAAGTTCTATAATTCATTAACTGCTTCAGATAGAGTCTGAACCTTTGTTCGATCAGACAATTGCATGAAATTTTTATAAAAGCTATTCAGGCCAATTGATGGTAGGGATTCTTAGATTGAAGTGAACACCCCTATATGGTAGGGGAGTTCCCCATGTATCTAAAATAAGTTTCAAACAACAGAGTTGAATGTTATGCATATACATAGAGTACGCGAGGCTGATCCCCTCAAGTACTTATTTTGTAGCCAGTAACCAAAGGGTCAATCAGCTATTGATTCCATTGGAGTTTTATAGTTCAAAAGTTTACCTAACTATCAGTTATTCTAAAAGAAATTATTATTCTTGCTTCCGATATTCATATTGTTGAATTCATTGTCAGATATATTCCTTTCATCATGATATATCCTTTATTGTTGTATTTAAACTTGCTAAGAAAACTTGTTGCTCATTCTTGCTATATCATGACATATATTGCAGTTAAGCCCGAGACTTCAGGGAAGAACAAGGGTAAAGGGAAGATGTAGGATTAGTTTACAAGGAGCAGACTTTACTTTATGTTTATCTAAATTACCTTTATGTAATATGAACCCTAATGACTATTCTAGGGTATGTTTGTATGACTGTATTAAGGTTATCGAATCTTGGGACTAGTAACACCTTTTGAATGAACGACGTACGTTTATTATATTCTGCATTTAGTTATCGTATGTTGTTTAGAGGTGGATGTTTTTATTGTATCGTGACGACCGAATCGGGGTTAGAGAACCCAAATTTGGGGGTGTCACAGGTTGGTATCAAAGCTGTAGGTTATAAACATTAGGAATGCGAAACCTAGGTTATAACCTTAGTAGAAAACTCAAATAGAGTATGTAAGTGATGGGTTGAGGAGATTCATCGAGTTTTATTGTGATACTAATGTTGTTTATTTGAATCAAATATGATTGATAGACGTCTTAAACTTCTTAATGCTAGCATGGATAGCATATCACGTAAAACCTAATATTTTCTTCTTTTCCTCAAGATTATGCCGCCTAGGAGACTATCGTGGAACCAGAGGGAGGAAGGATCTGTTAACAACGGAGGGGGAAATGCTGACCCAATGCAGAACTTCGTTGACTTGTTAACAGAAGCAATGCAAAATAGACCCCCACTAGCAGGGCAGCCAGGACATCACTTGGCTAGCTTCAAGGATTTTAAGTTGGTAGGACCTCTGGAATTTCGAGGAACCTTAGACCCAATCGAAGCCCAAACCTAGATAGAAGAGATGGAGAAAGTGTTTGAGGTCGCACGGGTGGCCGAAGCACAGAAGATGAGTTTTGACACTTTTATGATGAAGGGCAAAGCAAATTATTGGTGGAAAGCCAATAAGGGACGGGCAGGCGAAGGAGTTATTCCTTGGGACAAATTTAAGGAGCTATTCCTCGAGAATTACTTCTCAGAGAATACGCAACAGGATATGGAAGTTAAGTTTTTGGAACTGAAATAAGGTAGTATGTCTGTCGCAAAGTACGAGGCAAGATTTAACGAGTTGGCCCGATTCGATGGAATCCAAGGACGTGGTGTCAGGTATCATCCCAATCAACAATATAGATGCCTATATGTTATTTGATTAGGGTGCTACCTGCTCTTTTGTTTCTAAAGAATTTGCTAAACAGTTAGACTTACCCCGTGAGAAATTAAAACACCCTATGAACATAGAAGTAGCAAACAAGGAAATTATCCCGGTAGAATACATTCATAGGAACAGTTATACCGAATTGAGAGGATTTAAGCTCAAAGTGGATTTGATACCGATTCATTTGGGAGAGTTCGATGTAATCCTTGGAATGGATTGGTTATCGATTCACGGAGCAGTTATAGACTGTAAGAAGAAGTGTGTACACCTTAAGACTTCGAATAAGTCGAAGGTGGTGTTTTATGGTAGTAAATCGCCATGACAATCTCATTGTCTGACGATGGTGCAAGCGCAGAGATTGCTTAGGAAGGGTCGTGTAGGTTATTTGGCTCACGTGGTTGATACTTGACGAGTAGAGGGTGAACTGGGTCAGATACCAATTGTAAGGGAATTCGCCGATGTCTTCCCAGATGAGATTCTGGGATTGCCACCGGATAGAGAGATTGAGTTTGTTATTGATTTGGCACCAGGGACAGCACCGGTATACAAAGCGTCGTATCGTATGGCTCCGGTAGAAATGAAAGAACTGATGGCTCAATTACAAGAGTTGTTAGATAAGGGATATATTTGACCGAGCGTATCACCGTGGGGTGCACCAGTCTTATTCGTAAAGAAGAAAGATGGGTCGCTACGACTTTGTATCGACTACCGGGAGTTGAACAAGGTCACCATTAAGAACAAGTACCCGTTGCCCAAAATCGACGATTTGTTTGATTAGTTGAAGGGAGCGAAGTACTTTTCAAAAATCGACTTGAGGACTGGTTATCACCAACTGAAAGTGAGGTCGGAGGACATTCCAAAGAAGGCATTCAGAACTCGGTATGGACACATTAAGTTTCTTGTAATGTCATTCGGATTAACGAACACACCAGCAACATTTATGGACTTGATGAACAGAGTGTTCAAGCAGTATTTGGATAAGTTTGTTGTCGTGGTCATCAATGACATTCTGGTGTATTCAGAGACGGAGGGAGAACACCCCGAGTATCTTTGGATAGTGTTGGAGACATTAAAGAGGGAGAAGCTGTATGCAAAATTCTCCAAGTGTGAGTTTTGGTTGCAGAGAGTGCAGTTTTTGGGGCACGTTATGTGACACCCCCAAATCCGGGTACTTCAATTCCACGGGACTTGGTGTTCACTGTACGAATATCATCTATCTATCTACCCATAGTAAATGCAAACCATGCAATAAATAGAACTAAATCCTCCCCTTATGGGGTTACAACATCTGAGTAATAAATAAAATAAATCCCAGGTCATACTAACCTTAAACATCCGTGCGGAACATAAATAAATAAATAAGTCTTACACAACTCTAATATAAGTCTGAAACATAAACAAATAAAATAAACAACAAGTCTTCATCACTTGTTGACCTTGCCCTTGCCTTTGCTAGTAGAAGGCTCGTTGGACCTTTCGTTCTTAACTGCAATGTTATTATTACGCAAGAGTGAGCACGATTGCCCACAAGTATAATAATATGACAACAATATAATAACATGCGAGTGAATCAAAGACATCTGAATAAAGAAACTCAACTTTTGACTCAAGAATGAATAACAGGAATCAAAAGAACGTCTGAGGGTCATAAGACCTTGAACTATGTCCTAGGTTGTAAAGTTTTTATGCTTTAAACCTTTAACAGTCATAAGACTATGGACTCTACTTCTCGTACTTAGGGGGATCAGCCCTTAGTACCATACTGTGCACAATATCTCAACGCTAAAGCGTAAATAATCCCCTTTTACAGGGTTGTTCATCTCAGTTTTGACATCAGAGTCCGCACCAAAGGAAGTTTGGTTTGGATAAGCTCAATAAGTATTTTGGAATTTAGAACGTTCATCAACTATGGACTAGTCGAATCAATAAGGGTTCACTAGTCCTATAAGGTTCAACAATAACATCGATATTCAACTTGAATAATAAATCTCAAGAGTATACAATCGAATAAGTATTGTATAACTGAATCATGCTTTTAAAAGAGTTACAATATGTAATATGAATTTCGAACTTGAACAATTAAGAACACGAGCTTACTCGATATAGAAACACAAGTCTAAGACTTAATAAATGAATAAATTAGAATTTAGGGAACTTGCTAAATCAATAAGTTAGGGATAGGATACTTGCCTCTTGCACAAGCTACAAATATAATTACAATTCACTTCCTCAACGTCCTACACATTACATTATGTATACGACATCGATTAGTTTTCATAACTACCATGTTTAACTGTAGAACTATTCACTTAAGTTCGACTTACAACTTGGTTTATAATATTACTCAATGGCTAACCACATAACATGAATGTAAACTCACAACATGCATATCACACATGTATAGCCCTTTAAACAATCATAATCAAGTTTTACAATTACGATATTCAAGTTCGCACTTAGTTTGTTAACTTGAACCTTCACATTATCTTATACATGTCAATAACTTAATTTATTAATCATGAACTTCAAATCATATAATATTCATTTATGTAACTTAAAACATCTTTTATTATCGAGAACACTACACTTGTGTGCGTGCATGTCCGAAACCCTTCGATTGCCTCCGAATACGCATCAGTCACAAAGATGGCCATTTTTACCCATTTTAACGATTTCAAATTGAAAAACTTAAAGAATGAAAGTTGTAGGTCTACTCGTTATCTTTTCGAATCATCTTGAATCGCCTTAATCGGAGTTCGTATGAAAAAGTTATGCTTATTTTACTACAGGAGGTCAAAACAGTCTCGAAAATAAAAAAAACAAAGGCTCCTGGACAGCCCTTATACCCATTGGGGCGGGTCCTAATACCCATGAACACCCGCTGGGGCGGGTCCCCCTGCTGGTGCACTCCCTGGTTCGCGATGAACACACAGAGTAGCCCAAATAAATCCAAATTAAACTAACGTAATGAATTATAAGGCTACCCATAATGTAAAAACTCCACAGAAACATTATATAACATTTTTAGCATGATCTTAGCATTTTAAATTACGTATTTACACAATCCAAGGCATCTATTTTCACTGTTTTCAATATTTTGTAAAGTTTTAAAGGAAAACAAGAAATTCAACGTTACGGATTCGTTATAACACCGAATCCGTTCGTTTAACTTCCATTTTGTTCGTTTAAACGTACATAATTACATGCAAGTATCAATTTAAGTTAAATAAACGTATAAGGCGTGTAAATTTTGTACGTAAGGGCTATATGGGCCATATGTACAATTTACACTCTGTAACTTTTGAAAACCCAATTATCAACAAAATTCCATGGTGTGATCACTGAAAGTTATGCATATATGGCATATAATATGTTATAAACACATATTAACACAAATATAGCCATATAATGAATAAATATCAATTTTTTCCATTCACAGAGAATTTTTAAAGCTCGTAAATAGAAAAACTCTGTAAAATTTTGAAAACCCAATTAAGGCCTAATTACATGAATTCGATTATTTTAATTCATTCATACCAAATACAAAACATGTTATAATGATATAATAACACATATATAAGCATATAATCAAAAATTGCTAATTTTTCCCATACACGGAGAACTCAGAATATATGTTCATGAAGGAAACATAGTACGTGAAATAAATTGGGACAAAGGAATTACCCCTAGTAAACTCTGTGAAGATGATGATATAAACTTCTCAAATTCTTCTTCCTCAATCTTTTCTCTCAAAATTCTCTCTGACTCTTTAAGTTTTATTTCCTCTGATATGAATATATGAATTGATATAGTATATATGTATATAAGTATAATACGTATAATATATAATGGGTGAGTGGTTGTCAGTTGGTCCCTTAGTGGGTTAACTGACCAACTTCCCTTAAGGCCTTGTTTGGCTAGCTTAAGGAATCCCTTCTCATTTATTTTAATTAACTTACTATAATATAGTTTAATAATGTCACACTTTTAATTAATCAATAATCCTATTTAAATCAATTAAATAAAATTGCATAATTCCACAATAATTCACATAGTCACATAATTAAAATTCTTATTTATTAATTATGTCAAATCATTAAATCTCTAATTAATTATTTAAATTAATTAGAATAACATTATGCTTATTAATTAATATATTAATCAAATAAGCTCAATTCAATACATACTTTGAATATAAAAATTCACCACATTAATTTAACTAATGTGACACATATAATTAAATTAATCTACTACAATTTCATCAATTAATTATTTAACTCAATAATTAAATTATCGAAAAATATTTATTTAATTCAATAAATATTTAAATTAAATTACAAAAATCTTGTTCGTCACATCTTTCCCCCCTTAAAAGGATTATGTCCCCAGAATCACGGTTCAATTAAAAATTCGTCCCGTTACATTCTCCCCCCTTACAACGATTCTGTCCCCAGAATCACATATACAAAAAATTTAAGTAAATAAATCTGGGTAATTCTTCATCATATGCTCTTCGAGTTCCCACGTAGCTTCTTCAGCATTGTGGTTCCTCCAAATTACCTTAACAGAAGGTATAACTTTGTTTCTGAGGACTTGCTCTTTCCTGTCAACAATCTGAACAGGAATTTCTTCATAGGATAAGTCTTTTTCAAAATGTAGGGGTTCATATTCAATCACATGTTTGTAATCGGGTTTGTAGGGGCGTAAAACTGAAACATGAAAGACATTGTGGACATTCTCGAGCGCCGGAGGTAAGGCTACCTCATACGCAACTTTTCCAATCCTTCGCAGTACTTCAAAGGGTCCAATGAACCTTGGGCTCAATTTTCCCTTCTTACCGAATCTGATCTTTCCCTTCCAGGGAGAGACTTTCAAAAATACAAAGCTACCCGATTCAAACTCAACATTCTTACGGTGTGGATCGGCGTACTTCTTCTGCCTATCCTGAGCTGCTACCAGTCTTGTTCTGATCACTTTGACTATCTCTGCTGTCTGCTGTACCAGTTCTGGACCTAATAGTTGTCTCTCGCCAACTTCATCCCAGTATAGCGGGGTTCTGCATTTTCTTCCGTACAATGCTTCGTAAGGCGGCATGCCAATACTAGCATGGTAACTGTTGTTGTAACCGAATTCCACAAGCGGTAGGTGATCATCCCAATTTCCTTTAAAATCCATGATGCATGCTCTCAACATATCCTCCAATGTCTGGATCGTTCTTTCACTCTGCCCGTCTGTCTGAGGGTGATAAGCCGTACTCATTCTCAACTGTGTCCCCATGCATTCTTGTAGTCGCTTCCAGAAGTTCGATGTGAAGCGCGGATCTCTGTCGGAAACAATTGACACCGGAACTCCGTGCCTCGAAACAATCTCTTTCACATATAACCTTGCCAACTGATCTAAGTTGAATCTGATTTTGATCGGAAGGAAGTGTGCTGATTTCGTCAGTCGGTCAACGATAACCCATACTGCGTCGTAGCCTTTCTGAGTCGTCGGAAGGCCAACCACGAAATCCATCGTAATGTGTTCCCATTTCCATTCTGGGATTTCCAGGGGTTGTAGCAAACCACTCGGCCTCTGATGTTCTGCTTTTACTTTCTGACAGGTCAGACACTTTGCAACACACTCAGCAACATCTCGTTTCAAATTCGGCCACCAGAAGTGCTGTCGAAGATCCTGGTACATCTTGGTACTACCGGGGTGAATCGAATACCGTGAGCTATGAGCCTCGCTCAAAATATCATCCTTAATCTCTGGCACTGACGGTACCCAAACTCTGTTCTCAAATCTCAGTAGTCCCTCACTGTCTATCTTGAATCTCAGTTCGGTTCCTTCAGATATCTTTTTCTTAACCTTTTCACATTCTTCGTCCTGAAGTTGAGCTTCTTTAACTTTATCCAATAGGATTGTACCAGTTTGCATCTGAAACAACTTCTCGTCAATCTCCATCGGATACTTCACTTCCAATTCCAGCTTTTCCATTGCTGAAATTAGCTCCTCCTGAGCAGTCAACATCATCAATTTCTCCCGACCCTTTCTGCTTAAGGCGTCGGCAACCACATTAGCCTTACCCGGATGGTATAAGATTTCACAGTCATAGTCCTTAATTAACTCCAGCCACCTTCTCTGGCGCATATTCAAGTCCTTCTGTGTAAAAATATATTTCAGACTCTTGTGGTCTGTATATATTTCACACTTCTCCCCATAGAGATAGTGTCTCCAAATTTTCAAAGCAAATACCACTGCAGCTAACTCCAAGTCATGGGTCGGATACCCTTTCTCATAGTCTTTCAATTGTCGTGACGCATACGCAATGACCTTTCCGTTTTGCATAAGCACACAGCCAAGTCCTTTATGCGACGCATCACTATAAACCACAAAATATCCTGTGTCGTCCGGAAGGGATAACACAGGTGCTGAACTCAACCTCCTCTTAAGCTCTTGGAAACTTTCCTCACACTTCTCTGTCCAAACGAATTTCACCGATTTTCTAGTCAAATTCGTCAACGGAGTTGCGATCTTGGAAAAGTCCTGAATGAATCTTCTATAATAACCCGCCAATCCAAGAAAACTCCTCACTTCTGACGGTGTTTTCGGCTGATCCCAGTTCATCACAGCTTCGACTTTAGAGGGATCTACCGAAATTCCGTCCTTGTCGATCACATGTCCAAGAAATTGCACTCTTTCAATCCAGAATTCACATTTCGAAAATTTAGCATACAACTTCTCTCTTCTCAACGCCTCTAATGTTAACTTCAGATGTTCTACATGTTCTTCCTTGGTCTTTGAGTATACTAAAATATCGTCGATAAAGACCACCACGAATTTGTCCAAAAACGGCTTGAACACTCCATTCATTAAGCCCATGAATGCTGCAGGAGCATTCGTTAGACCAAATGACATTACCAGAAATTCATAGTGACCATATCGAGTCCTAAATGCTGTCTTTGGAACATCCTCTGGCCTCACCTTCAGCTGATGATAGCCACTCCTCAAGTCTATCTTTGAAAAGTACCTTGCACCCTTCAATTGGTCAAACAGATCGTCGATCCTCGGTAATGGATATCTATTCTTAATTGTGACCTTATTCAGTTATCTATAGTCGATGCAAAGTCGCATCGTCCCGTCCTTCTTCTTCATAAACAACACCGGCGCTCCCCACGGCGATACGCTCGGTTGGATGTACTTCTTGTCTAGTAACTCTTGTAGTTGTACCATTAACTCTTTCATCTCTACCGGAGCCATCCGGTATGGTGCCTTCGATATTGGGGCCGTCCCTGGGGCCAAATCGATCACAAACTCAACCTCTCTGTCTGGCGGAAGTCCTGGCAGATCATCCGGAAATACGTCTATGAAGTCCCTCACGACTGGTATATCTTCCACTTTCGGGTTTTCTTTACGACTATCAACTATGTAGGCTAAATATCCTACACAGCCTTGTCTTAACAACTTTTTGGCCTGCATCATCGTCAGACAACTCGCTTGTCTAGGCGATTTGCTGCCATAAAACACAACCTTTGACGGGGTCATAAGGTTGATACACTTCCTCTGGCAATCAATTACAGCCCCATAATTGACTAGCCAATCCATTCCCAGAATAACATCGAATTCCCCAAGCCTAATCGGGATAAGATCTACGTTCATAATGTTACCCTTAATATCTACTCTACAGTTCTTGTGTACATACCTAACAGGGATCACTTCTCTATTCGCAATCTCTATGTTCATGGGGTATTCTAACTCGTCCATAGGAAGTTCTAAGTTCTTAGCAAAGTCATCGGATATAAATGAACAAGTAGCACCCGAATCAAATAGTACATAAGCATTAACTTTATTGATCGGAATGATACCTGACACCACATCGCGAGACTGTACAGCATCCTGTACGGTCATGTTGAAGGTCCTGGCGGTCGGTCGGTTGGTTGCGGTTGGTCCCGTGATAGTTAGAGCACTTCCACTGCTGTTTCCCCTGTTCCCTCCTGATCCTGCCCCTCCAGATCCCTTCTTGGGACAGTCCCTTGCCAAATGGTCCTTTGAGCCGCAAGTGAAGCAAGCGCCCTTCTTTGGGTTCGGACAGTTAGGTGCTATGTGGCCTTCCTGACCACAATTGTAGCATACTCGTTTTCCTTTCATACAGACCCCCAGGTGAGCTTTTCCGCAGGTCGGACATGTTTCGATCCTCTTCTTCTGACCTCCTTGCTGATTCCCAGTTGATGAGTTATCATTCCACTTCCTCTTCTGATTATTACTCCCTCCCGTGTTGCTACCACTAGCCTTGTTGATTCCTTCACCTTCACTCTTCTTCTTTTTTTGATCTTGGTTATACTTTGTAATAGCGTCACTCCCACCTTCAGCGAGAATGGCCTTCTCCAACACCCCAGCAAAAGTGTTCAATTGGAACATTGACACTTTGCTATACAACCAGGGCTTCAGGCCTTGCTCAAACCTCCTTGCCTTCCTCTGATCGGTGTGCACTTGATACGTGGCAAACCTAGCCAACTCATTGAATTTCGCCGCATATTCCGGTACGGACATATTCCCCTGTTTCAGCTCCAGGAACTGGACCTCCATTTGATTCTGCGAACTGGTCGGAAAGTACATCTCGAAGAACATCTCTTTAAACCTCTCCCAAGTAATCACACCTTCACCTCCCCGGACCTTATTCGCTTGCCACCAATAGCTGGCCTCGGATTTTAGCATGAACGTTGCATAGGCGGTTTTCTGGTCTTCTCTGACTCTGGCAACGTCGAAAACTTTTTCCATCTCCATAACCCAGGTTTGAGCTTCTATCGGGTTCATGGTGCCTTTAAACTCTGGCGGTCCCACCGCCTTGAAGTCCTTGAACGTTGTGTTCGGTGGAGCTTGAGGTTGGTTGTTAAGCGCTCCAGCAAGTAAGTTCGCCAACTGCTGAACGGGGTTAGCATTGGCGTCGTTGTTGTTGTTAGTTGACCCTTCCTGGGCCGGTCGACGGTTTGGTCTTCTCCTTGGCGGCATATTTCTGTTAAGATATACGCTTATTAGAACTTTAATCAATCTTTTAAATATTTAAGGCTTAACTTAAACATTTAGACACAATCAGTCAACACATTATCTCAAATAAACTCTGATATATTACTAAATCAAAAGTTTTAACATAATACGATAGCATCACTGCTATTTACATCAACTATCCTGAGATAAAGAATCTACAGGATTTAAAACATAAAATATTCCTCTGTTTATAAACACATTGGAATTTACATTATTAACTACCAGATAGGTTTCACAAAATCAAATGTTCCTATCACTGCCCATTAAGGCGACGAACAGCTTTGCCACGCTCTTCTTCCATAATCCGAGACATCGTCCTGCGATCTAGCATGTATGACGGTAGTCCTTCGAACTGAATTGGGTACCTCATAACCCGATCCTGGGCCTCATTAATTGCATATTGAAGCGTAGAGTACGTCTCCTCAAGCTTGGCCTTCTTCGCCCGACAATTATCTTCTGCGAGATCTGCTCGTCGTGATTCCCTTACCCAAGCCTCCTCTGCTATGGCCAGCCTTGCTGATTTCTCTTTCAGTTCATTCTTCAATTCCTCTATTTCCTCTGACTTCTGCTTAGTTTGGCCTTTCTCGTGAACCAAATTCCACTCTATATTTCCCAAACGTGAGTGAAGAGCCTCAACCTCTCCATCCCTCAGCTCGATGGTAGACTGTTGAGTAACCGACCGCTCCCTCAGCTCCTGAACAGTCTCCCTCAGCTCCTGAAAGTATCACGTAACTCTATGTTACGGTCATACAGCTCGTCATACATCTCGGCACTGATAGAGCTCGGCGGAAACTCTTCAGGGTCTTCCTCAGAGTCCTCATCTGAATCAGACACCGGCACATACTCCTGACCAATGACTGTGATCAAGGGTGATGGCTCTCGTTGGACTAACTGCTCCCAGACTACGTGGATATCTCGGGGCTCCTCTTCTCTAGCCTCTAGGGGTATAAGGTCCCTGGACTGACTAGGTTCTCCAGCATCTGTCATCCTGACAAATAAAATTTTAAGTTTTAGTAATTACGTGATGTTAATCGATACTCGAATATATAAGTATATGCACATAACACATAAGGTAAGTTATTATCTTTCTTAGAACTCGATAAGAGTTATCATTACTATGTTCTCGATCTCTAAAAAGGCTACTATCCTAAGGTTTTCCCCCACCTAAGGTTCATAACCTACAGCTTTGATACCAACCTGTGACACCCCCAAATCCGGGTACTTCAATTCCACGGGACTTGGTGTTCACTGTACGAATATCATCTATCTATCTACCCATAGTAAATGCAAACCATGCAATAAATAGAACTAAATCCTCCCCTTATGGGGTTACAACATCTGAGTAATAAATAAAATAAATCCCAGGTCATACTAACCTTAAACATCCGTGCGGAACATAAACAAATAAATAAGTCTTACACAACTCTAATATAAGTCTGAAACATAAACAAATAAAATAAACAACAAGTCTTCATCACTTGTTGACCTTGCCCTTGCCTTTGCTAGTAGAAGGCTCGTTGGACCTTTCGTTCTTAACTGCAATGTTATTATTACGCAAGAGTGAGCACGATTGCCCACAAGTATAATAATATGACAACAATATAATAACATGCGAGTGAATCAAAGACATCTGAATAAAGAAACTCAACTTTTGACTCAAGAATGAATAACAGGAATCAAAAGAACGTCTGAGGGTCATAAGACCTTGAACTATGTCCTAGGTTGTAAAGTTTTTATGCTTTAAACCTTTAACAGTCATAAGACTATGGACTCTACTTCTCGTACTTAGGGGGATCAGCCCTTAGTACCATACTGTGCACAATATCTCAACGCTAAAGCGTAAATAATCCCCTTTTACAGGGTTGTTCATCTCAGTTTTGACATCAGAGTCCGCACCAAAGGAAGTTTGGTTTGGATAAGCTCAATAAGTATTTTGGAATTTAGAACGTTCATCAACTATGGACTAGTCGAATCAATAAGGGTTCACTAGTCCTATAAGGTTCAACAATAACATCGATATTCAACTTGAATAATAAATCTCAAGAGTATACAATCGAATAAGTATTGTATAACTGAATCATGCTTTTAAAAGAGTTACAATATGTAATATGAATTTCGAACTTGAACAATTAAGAACACGAGCTTACTCGATATAGAAACACAAGTCTAAGACTTAATAAATGAATAAATTAGAATTTAGGGAACTTGCTAAATCAATAAGTTAGGGATAGGATACTTGCCTCTTGCACAAGCTACAAATATAATTACAATTCACTTCCTCAACGTCCTACACATTACATTATGTATACGACATCGATTAGTTTTCATAACTACCATGTTTAACTGTAGAACTATTCACTTAAGTTCGACTTACAACTTGGTTTATAATATTACTCAATGGCTAACCACATAACATGAATGTAAACTCACAACATGCATATCACACATGTATAGCCCTTTAAACAATCATAATCAAGTTTTACAATTACGATATTCAAGTTCGCACTTAGTTTGTTAACTTGAACCTTCACATTATCTTATACATGTCAATAACTTAATTTATTAATCATGAACTTCAAATCATATAATATTCATTTATGTAACTTAAAACATCTTTTATTATCGAGAACACTACACTTGTGTGCGTGCATGTCCGAAACCCTTCGATTGCCTCCGAATACGCATCAGTCACAAAGATGGCCATTTTTACCCATTTTAACGATTTCAAATTGAAAAACTTAAAGAATGAAAGTTGTAGGTCTACTCGTTATCTTTTCGAATCATCTTGAATCGCCTTAATCGGAGTTCGTATGAAAAAGTTATGCTTATTTTACTACAGGAGGTCAAAACAGTCTCGAAAATAAAAAAAACAAAGGCTCCTGGACAGCCCTTATACCCATTGGGGCGGGTCCTAATACCCATGAACACCCGCTGGGGCGGGTCCCCCTGCTGGTGCACTCCCTGGTTCGCGATGAACACACAGAGTAGCCCAAATAAATCCAAATTAAACTAACGTAATGAATTATAAGGCTACCCATAATGTAAAAACTCCACAGAAACATTATATAACATTTTTAGCATGATCTTAGCATTTTAAATTACGTATTTACACAATCCAAGGCATCTATTTTCACTGTTTTCAATATTTTGTAAAGTTTTAAAGGAAAACAAGAAATTCAACGTTACGGATTCGTTATAACACCGAATCCGTTCGTTTAACTTCCATTTTGTTCGTTTAAACGTACATAATTACATGCAAGTATCAATTTAAGTTAAATAAACGTATAAGGCGTGTAAATTTTGTACGTAAGGGCTATATGGGCCATATGTACAATTTACACTCTGTAACTTTTGAAAACCCAATTATCAACAAAATTCCATGGTGTGATCACTGAAAGTTATGCATATATGGCATATAATATGTTATAAACACATATTAACACAAATATAGCCATATAATGAATAAATATCAATTTTTTCCATTCACAGAGAATTTTTAAAGCTCGTAAATAGAAAAACTCTGTAAAATTTTGAAAACCCAATTAAGGCCTAATTACATGAATTCGATTATTTTAATTCATTCATACCAAATACAAAACATGTTATAATGATATAATAACACATATATAAGCATATAATCAAAAATTGCTAATTTTTCCCATACACGGAGAACTCAGAATATATGTTCATGAAGGAAACATAGTACGTGAAATAAATTAGGACAAAGGAATTACCCCTAGTAAACTCTGTGAAGATGATGATATAAACTTCTCAAATTCTTCTTCCTCAATCTTTTCTCTCAAAATTCTCTCTGACTCTTTAAGTTTTATTTCCTCTGATATGAATATATGAATTGATATAGTATATATGTATATAAGTATAATACGTATAATATATAATGGGTGAGTGGTTGTCAGTTGGTCCCTTAGTGGGTTAACTGACCAACTTCCCTTAAGGCCTTGTTTGGCTAGCTTAAGGAATCCCTTCTCATTTATTTTAATTAACTTACTATAATATAGTTTAATAATGTCACACTTTTAATTAATCAATAATCCTATTTAAATCAATTAAATAAAATTGCATAATTCCACAATAATTCACATAGTCACATAATTAAAATTCTTATTTATTAATTATGTCAAATCATTAAATCTCTAATTAATTATTTAAATTAATTAGAATAACATTATGCTTATTAATTAATATATTAATCAAATAAGCTCAATTAAATACATACTTTGAATATAAAAATTCACCACATTAATTTAACTAATGTGACACATATAATTAAATTAATCTACTACAATTTCATCAATTAATTATTTAACTCAATAATTAAATTATCGAAAAATATTTATTTAATTCAATAAATATTTAAATTAAATTACAAAAATCTTGTTCGTCACACGTTATCAACAAGAATGGTGTTTCGGTGGATCCAGCAAAAGTAGAAGCGGTTATCAATTGGGAGCAGCCGAAGACGCCGACATAAATCAGGAGTTTCTTAGGATTAACGGGATACTATCAGAGATTCATTTAGGATTTTTTGAAGATAGCATCGCCGTTGACCAATCTTACTAGAAAGACAGTACAGTTTGTTTGGACGAAAAAGTGTGAAGAAAGTTTCCTAGAATTGAAGAAGAGGCTTAGTCAAGCACCTGTGTTGGCTTTACCGAACAACACGGGAGGGTTTGTAGTGTATAGTGATGCATCACACAAGGGTCTTGGCTATGTACTGATGCAACACGGCAGGGTCATTGCGTATGCTTCACGTCATCTGAAAGATTATGAGAAGGGTTATCCGACTCATGACCTGGAGTTAGCAGCAGTAGTTTTTGCCTTGAAGATTTGGAGGCATTATTTGTATGTCGAGAAGTGTGAGATATATATGGATCACAAGAGTCTGAAGTATATCTTCACGCAAAAGGAGCTAAACATGAGACAGCGCCGATGGCTAGAATTGATCAAAGATTATGATTGTGAGATTTTGTACCATCCAGGTAAAACAAATGTAGTGGCAGATGCCTTGAGTAGAAAAGGCAGAGAGAAGTTATTGAAGTTGACCATTCAAGAAAAGTTGGTGAAAGATTTTGAACGACTAGACTTGGAGATTAAGTATCCGATGGAGACCAACGAGAAATTATTTTACAGTAACAACGAGCCTGACTTTATTAGATAAGGTTAAAGAGGCACAAGAGAAGGACGAAGATTGCGATAACATCAAGAAGCGATTGGCTGAAGGTGGTGAATTGAAATATAAGATTGATAGCACTGGACTGCTGAGATTCAAAGGATGAATTTGGGTACTGTTTGTACCAGAGCTAAGAGAAGAGATTTTGCAAGAAGTGCACAGTACGAGATACTCGATACACCCAGGAAGCACGAAAATGTACCAAGATTTGCGTCACCACTTCTGGTGGCCAAACATGAACAGAGAGGTTGCGGAATGCTTAAGCAGATGTCTAACTTGTCAGAGGGTCAAGGAAGAGCACCAACAACCAAGCTGGTTACTACAGCCATTAGAGATTCCAGAATGGAAGTGGGAGCACATCACAATGGACTTTGTGGTGGGACTTCCGGCAAAGCAGAAAGGGGACGACGCCATATGGGTGATTGTAGATCGTCTTACCAAGTCGGCTCACTTTTTTCTGATTAAGATTAAGTATAGTTTGGACTAGCTAGCCAAATTGTATGTCAAGGAAATTATCTCGAGGCATAAGGTGCCGGTATCTATTGTATCAGATAGAGATCTGCGTTTCACATCAAACTCCTGGAAGAGTCTTCAAGAAAGAATGGGGACATGGCTATGAATGAGTACCGCGTATTATCCGCAAACCGATGGGCAAAGTGAGAGAACTATTCAAACACTTGAAGACATGCTCCGAACTTATGTGATGGACTTCAAGGGTAGCTGGGAGGATCACCTTCCATTAGTAGAGTTCGCGTACAACAATAGTTATCACGCTAGTATTGGAATGCCACCGTATAAAGCGTTATATGGGAGAAAGTGTCGAACACCATTGTGTTGGGATGAAGTAGGTGAGCGTCGACTGTTGGGACCAGAATTGGTACAGCAGACAGTAGAGATTATCAAGGTGATAAGAGCCCGATTGGTAGCAGCTCAAGATCGCCAGAAGAAATATGCGGACTTGCATTGCAAGAATGAAAGATTTTGAATTAGGAAGCTATGCATTCTTGAAAGTATCTCCCTGGAAAGGGAAGATTCATTTTGGGAAGAAGGGCAAGTTGAGCCCTAGGTTCATAGGACCGTTTGAGATTTTGAGGCGAGTCGGTGTAGTGGCGTACGAGGTAGCATTACCTCCTGAACTTGAGCACATTGACGTGTTTCATGTGTCAGTGTTGCGGTCGTATAAACCAAACTATAAGCACGTTATCTCCTATAAACCAATCCAAGTCGAGAAAGACTAATCATATGAGAAAGTTCCTGTCCAGATACTGTAATACTATAGAATTTCCTAATATTAATAAATGAATATATTAATGAAAATAAATATTTATTCGTATATAAATGGTTTTTGTGAGTCAACTCAATTATATTAAATTGAATAATTATAATAATTGAGAAAAATGTGGAGTTTATAATAAACTCGTGAAAGCCTTGTGTGGCACAGTGATGGGATATTTTAATGGTAATATTAATTGATGATGTGGGGATTATTATTATTGCAAGTAATATAATAATAATAAGCAACGTGTTCATAAATATAATAAGATCCATATTCATGTGATATTTAATCGTGTAAGTGATAATCAATTATGGTGAATATTAATAATTTCATTGATCCATGAGAAATGGAATATTAGTGGTGATTAACAATATGTTAATTATTATTACAAGCGATAAAATAATAATAAACCACTTGTTTATAAATATGCTGAGATTTATATTTGTTAATGTGATAATTAATCCTATGATTATTAATTAAGTGTTATTAATAATTAGAATGGATTAATTAATATTATTAATTAATTGATAAGATGAATAATTTATTTATTTGACATTACGAATAATAAAACAAATAAGTAAGTTATTAATATAATAAGATTATATTAATTGTTATGTGCAAGTATATTTAAATTATACTATATGATTGTACATATTAAAACTATGTGTTATGAATACATCATGTGTATATATATATTGTAAACAATTATTGAATTAATAGAATTTAATAATAAATGAGATAATGTAATGTGGTAATATTTGATTTAAATTATATCCGGTAAAACAAATGTATATGGATTATATGTGTGTAAATTACACTTATTACATTATGTGAAGTACATTGTGATTTAAATTATAACCTAAGAGTATATATAATATATAACATAAGTATATGGTGTGTGTATACAAGTGTAGTATTTGCAAATGCTGAGAAGTTAAATCAATTGTCCCATTTGCTCTTCACGTGAATACATTATGAAGCTAAATCCTACATTCCTTAAACACAGTAAAACTCCATAGCTTCACTCTTCAAATTCTCAAAATCAGCAACATAGACTAGATTATGATGAGGAAGGGAGTGGGCATGATGATGAGTTTCAACTACCAATCACCAACTCCCTTTTATCTAGTATGCAATCCTTCAATCCGTTGTTTTGATTTGGAAGAAAAAGGCTTTGCCTGAATATTAGTTTTGCTATATATATATGGCCATTCTCTTCAGATTGTTCATTGTTGAGAAAATTCTTGAGATTGTGTTGAGAGTATATTATGAGTTGATAGCAAGGTAGTTTATAGAGAGTTGGAAATTCAAATTGGAACTAGCTTACTCCGTAATAGAGGTATAAATCCTCTTCGTGTCTTCATTTTTATTTTATGTCAAAAACTCCATTGTTGTTCTATGAGTTTTCTTGAAATTCTTGATCATGAGGAATTAAAGTATAACTGGATTATAGAAAGCCTGTGTAGAGCAGTATGGACTTATATGCATGTTGGAATTTAAATATAGCTTCCTTGATTCTTCATTTTTATTTTATGTTTCTATTTCAGAAATATTCTATAAAAATGTTCAATTCTTGAATTAAGTTGGAATTCACAAAATTGGTGGTTTAATAATGTTAATGAGTTCTTATATAGTATTATAACATGATAAGAAAGCAATGTGGTTGATTAGAAATGATTTCGTGAAGAATTTCTATGATTTGTCTTAGAAGTTTGCCGAAGCAGACTGTGTCTTGAGTCGAACCAGGCACGGCGCAGCTGCGCCGGCATTACACTGCGGCGCAGCGCAGCTGCGCGGGGCCCCTGCTACAGATTTTTGATTTTTGCTTCCTGCTTGATGTCTGCTACATGTTAGTTGATGAAATAAAATAGAACAAGCATGCTAATATGATTAATACATATATATGGATTTGTTAAACTAGGATGAGCATGTTATATTCGGATCGCTTACGTGAATGATGAAGTTATAGATTTCCGAAATAAACTTAGGATTTCAAAATGGACGTTGATTCATTGTATCCATTTTAGACATTGTGACTTTTGAGATACATTTGTATGACCTAGAAACAAATGAAATGTATGTTCACTTGTGTAGATAAGTTTCATAACGAAATACGAACATGCAAACCTCATTAGTAACAGAAATGTAAGTTTTTACAAATAAACTTTTGATATGTATGTACCATATATGAGTTCTGGTTTTTCAAGCATGTTTATATGGCCTTGAAATGCATGTCGGACCTATTGACTTATGTATACGGATTTCATAATGTAACAGGAAAATGTTAGTAAGACTTACTAATGAAAATATGAGCTTTGATGGTGAACCTAACATGTTATTATAAGATTCGTATTCTGAAAGTTATGGTCATGCTTGATAGTACTTTTAGACTTGCTAAAGTATTATTCATGTTTGCCTACTATGTTACATGTCATGAAACCATGTTTAGCGTAAACAAAGCATGTTTTCAACTAATTGCTGTGATAGTTACATGAATGAAATGCGAATATTCATAAGCATGCCTAATATATGACTACCTTATATGTTTACAAGGCGAGCATGCTAGATTTCGTAATGTCATGACCTTGAATGACCGTAAGTCGTCAAAAGTATTAACATAGAACCTATATCCTGTAAATTGGTCGTGAAAGGGGTTGAACGAACATAGAAAGACTTTTTAATATGTATACGTGCTATGTGGTATCATATATTGATACGTGGATCCGATTTTGACGGTTAACTTATAGTAATGCTATAACTTGCTAAAATAGAATATGTTTGCTATTTGTGGTAGTCTCACATGATAGTAATGATGTATGAAGATGATTAACTTGAGAAAAGAGGAAAGTTAATGATAGAAGTTATATTAATATAATATTATATAACTGTGCCGCTAGGTCAAGACATAGCTTATGTGTTAATCGTATATACGAGATGAGATATAATGTTAAACTATATGACTAATGAATATCATATATACGTAACTATATTACGATAGGATTCGAAAAGTGTTGATTAAATTACGGGGATAAACTACGCTTAAGGCAAGTTTCCTAACTTACACTCTTTTACGGTGCAAGTGTTCTATCCTTGTATATTGCGAGCTAGTTTCTTTACTTACTCGTTTGAATTGAATTAGCATACTTGAACTCTTATTTCATTAAAGCTATTATTCATGTTGAACTTGGTATTGTTCTTGAATATTGTGAAAGTGTCTATGCCATTTGATTCGGCTAGACTTATATTATTGAAAAGCGACCCAAAACCAATTGATTGGTGCGGGATCTTGTATTTGACTGAGAAGAACAACCTTCTTTGAAGGGAAAATATAATTCTCGGAGAACCGATGCGCGCACTTGAGTATGATTGATTGTTATGCATAACGTAGGGTACTTTAGGCTGATCACCTGCTGTACTTGTTTTTGATTTGGGTTATCAGTTTAATGCTGTTAATTCTAGTAGAAGTTCATAGTCCTTAGTGACTGCTCAGTATTCAGTTATCTTAAAATCTTGAATTGATTTATTATTGAATCACATTGATATTATTCTGTCCTTAGCAAATGTTATTGAGAACTGTTGATATTCTTGTTATCCTTGAACTATCAAACCTTGCTATACCCTTTCGAGAATTGAGAATTATATTACTCACTCTTACTGTATATTACTTGCTGGGCAATTTGTGCTCATTCTTGCTTTTCTTAAAACATTTCAGTTAAGGCAGAGCAGTGCGGACCTTCAGGCACAGATAAGGGCAAGGGAAAGGCTATTGAGTAGCTTTAATTATATAGGACTTATAATTGTAATAAAGAACATATGATATTACGTACTAGTTAAGGTTATTTATGATTAAGATATGTCTAAGCTATGTAGTCACTGTTTAAGTTACGAGACCTTGGGACGTGAATAAATTATATTATTTAAATGTAATCTATTCGATAATAGTTGTGTATTATTCTGCTATGCAATGCGACATTTAATCATATTAATATTGTTATATATTATTATCAGAACGTGACGAACCGAATTCGAGTGACCAAGTGGCGGTCCCGAATTTGGGGGCGTCACAGATACTAGATAGGAAGGAACAAAAGCTGAGGAATAAGATCATTCATTCCGTTAAGATTCTCTGGAGGAATCACGCAGCCGAAGAAGCTACATGGGAGCTAGAAGAGAAGATGAAGGCGAATTATCCGTTTTTATTTGAGTAACCTTATTTTTACAATTCCGAGGACGGAATATTTATAAGGGGGAGGGATGTAACAACCATGAATTTTAAACTCCTTATTAATTAAATATGTGATTTAATTTTAACGAGTTAGTTTTGTGAGTTTATTCAAACCTTATGTGCTTATGTGAATTTGCAAAATAATTAAAGGTAGCCACTAATGGTTATTTAAATTAGTGGACTAACCCTAAGACTTTAATATCAAAAGAATTGATAGAGTGTTAGTAATTAAATATTCAATTTACTTGAATATAGTGAAAGAGTTACATGTGTTGATTAATTATTATTGTTGAGAATAATATATTAATGAGCAAAGACTTAATAAATATAATATGATTATATTTACTTGATTAATTATTTTATACAAGCATGCGATATATTAAACCTTTAATATATGGTAGTTATCTATATTATATATAATGCAATGTGACATATTAATGTGGCTTATATTGCATGTATGGACTATATAGTAAGAATAATTACATTATGAGAGTTATATATTAATGTTTATGTGACAATACATGTGTGGAAAAACATTAATGTATACCCTATTGACATAAAGTAAATAGGATAAATAGAAAATGTACATGGATTATATGTTGGTATATATATGTACCTCTATTTGAGACATTGTATTATTGATTGCTTATTTGAAGTAACATTGTAACTTAAGTATATATATAGAATATACATACATAACCTTAGTATATTTTCAAGTTGCTGAGTAATTGGTATGTCACAATATGAGTGTCCCTCCTCAACTTCCTCTCACATGAACAAACAATAAGCTACTACACTACTCTATATTTTCTCAATCTCAGCAATGTAGCCATAATCATTATAAGGGGAGTGGGTTTCATTATGTGATTCACCAACTCCTTGTTAACCTCCATGTTATTGAACAATCCATTGGATTGAATTAATGAAAAATTGCTTGAACCGGGTATTAAATTGCCAATAAGAGTAAGCTCTCTTCCTCTCATTTTCTTTTATTGTGATATTGGTAAGTAGAACAAGTATACTAAGTTCTATTGAGTTGAGAGAGAAATTTCTTTAGCAACCCAGTTCATATAGCAGAGGTGTACTCCAATTCTTGTTCTTCCATGTCAATTCCTTGATTATGCTATATAGATGATAATTGAATTTTGAAGTATGTTTGTTAAGTGTTAATTGAGTTAGTAACCATGTTGGAACTATTTTATGGCTGGAACATGATTGAATTTCATAATTAATTTGTGAGATGGGTTTGTAACTGTCGAGCAGGAAGCTGCCTCTGGTGTGGCCTGACACCGGCGCAGCTGCGCCTAGGTTTATACCTGGTAGCTGTGCAGCTGCGCCAAGACCTAGTTCTGGAATTTTGCTTTCCTGCTAGAAACTAGTATATGCTATCATGTGGTACCTTGTTAGAGCAAGCATGAAAACTGATTTAGCACACACATATAAGTATATTCACGTAGTATGAGCAAGTATAACAATGTTAGTACACATGATTGACGCAACACTTATGGTATTGAAATGAAACTTACAGTTTCGATTGTGAACTTAGACACGTAAGTAGCATGTACATATTCTATTTTTTAGAACATGACCGTATGGTCTATATGGACATGAGAACTAAGTCTAATGTGGTTAAACACACTAGCATACTTGATCGAAAGTTAAGACGTTTTCAAAATAAAACTTATAATTTTGGATTTGAACTTTGTCATAAACATGCCATATGTGTATTCTGATTTTATGAACATGATAGTATGGATTACATTGACATGAAATGCATGTTTAAAGTGTTAATTGTACACTAGCATACTAGATTAAAAGTTAAGACAATTTAAAAGGTAAGACACTTAAAACTTTTGAAAACGGACTTGACCAAGGTTAACGTCTTTTAGATTCTGACCATATGAGAACGTTTATGTGGTTTAGATATGTGTTTCAATTGCATATGAATTATATGTTCAGATACTTTGCATGTACTACAATGCCCTTGTTGACTTAGTGTGATTTTTCTACAAAAAGCTTAGAACATGAAAGATTATATTATCGATCACCATGTGGATTACGTATTGATCATGCAAGCATGTATATTAGAGTTCATTATGCCTATAGACATATTAATATGGACCTCATTTGTTTATACATGGATTTTGCATGTGCACGTATATTCATAGAAAATAAATTTCTAAGGCATGACCTATGTGATTTAAGTATATTTGAGTAATGTACGCACAAGCATGCTTACTAAGTATGGTTAGTCCGTGATGTGATAATATGACTATGTAGTTAATCCTTGAGACATGAAATTGATTAACTTAAGGTATGTGAATTACCGGCATGAAGACATATGATTTTGAATTGAATAGGGTGAGCATGCTAGGATTCAAACATGAAAGTATATTCTTGAAGCATGATTACTTGAAATGCTAAATGTTCAAACCTATGTTGATGTATAGAAACTAGATTTTCTAGCACTATTAAATCAAGGACAGAGTTAATTATTTATAGACCCAGTCAAAGTGATTGACTTACGTGAATTACATGATAAATTTATGTGATGATTAGTGTCGACTCGTATTAGTTTACACATGCTAATTAGAATTTTGACTTATTAATGTTAGGTTATTTCAACGAGATTTAATTAAAGCTAGAACTTAATTGTAGCTGAGCAATCAGGCAAGTTCCCTATCTTACACAACTTTGAATATTGTGCAAGTTTCTGAACATCACTTTTTATTATGCAAGTTTCCTATCCTTCTCATATTGTATTGAGCAGGTTATTATTGTGTTGCTAGTTATATATTGACGCTTGGACCTTATTTCCAAGTATGCTTTAGGTAGTTTAATTTCTTTACGATTATTCCACATCAATTTTATTGATACTCGCACTTAGTGCACTTGAGTTCGTACAGTCTTGGACTTGTACATCATTTTAAAGTTCTATAATTCATTAACTGCTTCAGATAGAGTCTGAACCTTTGTTCGATCAGACAATTGCATGAAATTTTTATAAAAGCTATTCAGGCCAATTGATGGTAGGTATTCTTAGACTGAAGTGAACACCCCTATATGGTAGGGGAGTTCCCCATGTATCTAAAATAAGTTTCAAACAGCAGAGTTGAATGTTATGCATATACATAGCGTACGCGAGGCTGATCCCCTCAAGTACTTATTTTGTAGCCAGTAACCAAAGGGTCAATCAGCTATTGATTCCATTGGAGTTTTATAGTTCAAAAGTCTACTTGACTATCAGTTATTCTAAAAGAAATTATTATTCTTACTTCCGATATTCATATTGTTGAATTCATTGTCAGATATATTCCTTTCATCATGATATATCCTTTATTGTTGTATTAGAACTTGCTGAGAAAACTTGTTGCTCATTCTTGCTATATCATGACATATATTGCAGTTAAGCCCGAGACTTCAGGGAAGGACAAAGGTAAAGGGAAGATGTAGGATTAGTTTACAAGGAGCAGACTTTACTTTATGTTTAATTAAATTACCTTTATGTAATATGAACCCTAATGACTATTCTAGGGTATATTTGTATGACTATATTATGGTTATCGAATCTTGGGACTAGTAACACCTTTTGAATGAACGACGTACGTTTATTATATTCCGCATTTAGTTATTATATGTTGTTTAGAGGTGGATGTTTGTATTGTATCGTGACGCCCTAATCGGGGTTAGAGAACCAGGATTTGGGGGTGTCACAGGTTGGTATCAAAGCTGTAGGTTATAAACATTAGGAATGCAAAACCTAGGTTATAACCTTAGTAGAAAACTCAAATAGAGTATGTAAGTGATGGGTTGAGAAAATTCATCAAGTTTTATTGTGATACTGAAGTTGTTTATTTGAATCAAATATGATTGATAGACGTCTTAAACTTCTTAATGCTAGCATGAATAGCATATCACTTAAAACCTAATATTTTCTTCTTTTCCTCAAGATCATGCCACCCAGGAGACTACCGCGGAACCAGAGGTAGGAAGGATCCGTTCACAACGGAGGGGGAAATGCTGACCCAATGCAGAACTTCGTTGACTTGTTAATAGAAGTAATGCAAAACAGACCCCCACCAGCAGGGCAGCTAGGACATCACTTGACTAGCTTCAAGGATTTTATGTTGGTAGGACCTCTAGAATTTCGAGGAACCTTAGACCCAATCGAAGCCCAAACCTGGATAGAAGAGATGGAGAAAGTGTTTGAGGTCGCACGGGTGGCCGAAGCATAGAAGACGAGTTTTTCCACTTTCATGATGAAGGGCGAAGCAAATTATTGGTGAAAATCCAATAAGGGACGGGCAGGCGAAGGATTTATTCCTTGGGACAAATTTAAGGAGCTATTCCTCGAGAATTACTTCTTAGAGAATATGCAACAGGATATGGAAGTTAAGTTTTTGGAACAAAAATAAGGTAGTATGTCTGTCGCAAAGTACGAGGCAAGATTTAACGAGTTGGCCCGATTCGGTGGAGTCCAAGGACGTGGTGTCAGGTATCATCCCAATCAACAATATAGATGCCTATGTGTTATTTGATTCGGGTGCTACCTGGTCTTTTGTTTCCAAAGAATTTGCTAAACAGTTAGACTTACCCCGTGAGAAATTAGAACACCCTATGAACATAGAAGTAGCAAACAAGGAAATTATCCCGGTAGAATACATTTATAGGAACTGTTATACCGAATTGAGAGGATTTAAGCTCAAAGTGGAATTGATACCGATTCGTTTGGGAGAGTTCGATGTAATCCTTGGAATGGATTGGATATCGATTCACGAAGAATTTATAGACTGTAAGAAGAAGTGTGTACACCTTAAGACTCCGAATAAGTCGAAGGTGGTGTTTTATGGTAGTAAATCGCCGCGACAATCTCATTGTCTGACGATGGTGCAAGCACAGAGATTGCTTAGGAAGGGTTTGATAGGTTATTTAGCTCACGTGGTTGATACTTGACGAGTCGAGGGTGAACTGGGTCAGATACCTATTATAAGGGAATTCGCTGATGTCTTCCCAGACGAGATTTTGGGATTGCCATCGGATAGAGAGATTGAGTTTGTTATTAATTTGGCACTAGGGAAAGCACTGGTATACAAAGCGCCGTATCATATGGCTCCGGTTGAAATGAAAGAACTGATAGCTCAATTATAAGAGTTGTTAGATAAGGGATACATTTGACCGAGCGTATCACCGTGGGGTGCACCAGTCTTATTCGTAAAGAAGAAAGATGTATTAGTATCGTGACGACTGAATTGGGGTTAGAGAACCCGAATTTGGGGGTGTCACAATTTTCGCTCTGATTGGTTTGCACCAGCGAGTGTAGATCCATCACGGAGATATTCCTTGATGTCTTGAAACCAAGGTTGCTTGACAGGAGGTATTTCGTATGATACTTCTCCAATGTAATTCCCGTATGTTGGGGCTTTTTTATTTATGAACTGGATGTTGGGAAACCCGCTCCTGTTGGATATGCAGATTAGTGAAGCCAACGTTGCCAGTGCATCGACAAAGTTATTTCGACCTCTAGGAATGTGGACGAAGGTTATTGCTTCGAAACTTTTGGGATATTTTGAGGACTCGCCGATGATATGGTAGCAGATACAGTTCTTTTGTGAGATACTTGCCGGTGGTTTATCTGATGATCAACTCGGAATCTCCAAAGACCAATAAGTGTTTGATACCCATGGATTGGGCTAGTTTCTACCCCAGTATACAGCCTTCGTACTCAGCCGTGTTGTTGGTGTTGCCAAATTAAATTTTGGTAGCCAAAAGATATTGATCACCTGTACCAGAGATAAGGACTGCCCCAGCTCTGGAACCTTCCATGTTTACCTGCTCCGTCGAAATATATTTTCCATGGTTGGACCGTATTCTCTGACTGGAGTTGTTGAATTGTCATAATCCCATCATCTGGGAAATATATCTCCAGGGGCTCGAACCCTCCTGAAGGTGCTTCCACTAATTGATCTGCAATGCCTTGGCCTTTGATAGACTTCTGAGTCACGTAGACAATGTCGAACTGCTGTAGAATCAACTACCATTTAGACAGCCGACAATTTAAGATTGGTTTGTTGAAGACGTATTTGTGTGGATCCATACGGGATGTGAGATACGTCGTGTGCCCATGCAAGTAGTGTTGCAACCTCAGTGGAGGCCCATGCTAATGCACATCATGTCTTTTCGATCAGGGTATACTTCTGTTCCCCACTGCTAAATCTTTTGCTGATGTAGTAGATAGCTCTTTCTTTGCTACTATCATCCTTCTGTCCTAGCATACAGCCCATGGCATTGGCATTGACGGACATGTACATGAATAAGAGAACTCCATCCCTTAGAGGTAACAAAACAGGTGCTTTGACAAGATGCTTTTTGATGGCAAGGAAGGCTTGTTGACAATCCTCATTCCATTTGATGGAGGAATTCTTCCTTAACCGCTTGAAGATGGGCTCACAGGTTGCTGTGAGCTGAGAAATGAATCGACTTATGAAGTTGATCCTTCCTAGGAATCCTCGTATCTCCTTCTCTGTACGAGGCATGGGCATTTCAGAAATGGCTTTGATCTTGGAAGGGTCTAACTCAATGCCCAGATTGCTGACTAGGAATCCTAGCAGTTTTCCTGCCTTGTCGCCAAAAGCGCATTTGGCAGGATTTAGCTTGAGGTTGTACTTGCGCAACCTATTGAACAGCTTCATGAGATGGTCTATGTGATCATCCACCCTCCGAGACTTGATGATGATGTCGTCAACATAGACTTCTATTTCTTTTTGCATCATATCATGAAAGAGGGCCATCATGGCTCACTGATACGTTGCTCCGGCATTGATGAGGCCGAAGGATAGCCGTCGGTAGCAAAAAGTTCCCCAGGGAGTGATAAAAGCTGTTTTCTCCTGGTCTTCTTCAGCAACCATGATTTGATGGTAACCAGCAAAGTAGTATACGAAGGAATAATGTCCGTATTGCTTAGTATTGTCAATCAGGATGTGGATAAAAGGTTCCGAGAAATTGTCCTTGAGGCAGGCTTTGTTTAGATCCCGGTAATCCATGTAGACTCGTACCTTCCCTCCTGGTTTAGGCACTGGGGACTATGTTTGATAGCCATTCGGGATATGTTGATACTATAATGATCTCGGCTTTGAATTGCTTAACGATTTCTTCTTTGACTTTGAGACTCCATTCAGGTTTCAATCGTCTGAGATTTTATTTGACTGGTTTGAACCCTTCTTTTATGGGCATTCGATGGATGATAATGTATGTGAATAGACCGATCATGTCTTCATGTGACCATGTAAATACATCTTGGTACTGTGTCAGGAGCGCGATCAGGTCAGCTTTTTTATCCGATGTGAGATCTAAACCTATTTGGATTTCTTTGATGGTTTTGGAGGTTCCTATGTTAATGGTGGAGGTTTGGTCAAGGTTTGGTTTGGGTTTGCCATCGACCCATTCCTTGATCTCTTCTGGCACCTCATAGTCATCTTCCTCCTTTTGATCAAGATCCATCAAGTCGAAGCTCAATCTTGCATCATAGTTGGAGTTATGTTGACAGGTTGGCATCTCATCAGCAGAGACACACACATCCAATGCTTGGGTCCTGAAAATAAAAATGCTTTCATTAATATACACAATTGCTTAAATACACATGGCATTTGTAAAGCACGAAAAAATTGACTGCTCCAGCTGTGCAATCAAAAGTAAGCAGTAAATGAAAGCATGTTTAAGGGCAGATTGACTGTCTTCCCCTTTACCCTTTTCGACTGAGGCAAGGGACACTGCTCTAATTATCCAGGGTTAGATCCTCATGGATAGGGAGGATGCTGGAAGTGTGCTAGTCTATCTTATCTTGAATGACAACTGAGACATCCTTTAGGATATGGTCGAGGCTTTTTTGGGGATTATTCCTCTATTTTCTGCTAGGAAAGTGAGCACGATCTTCGTCGTCACTATTTGGGAGTTCATCATTCATCCCTTCGTAGTTGATAATGACTTTCATGTTAGCGAATGGGTCTCGCCCTCCATACAGGATCTTTTATTTTCCCTTTTCGTTATCTGCCTCAGGCTTGAGGGCTTTCTTTTCATGGACAGCTATGATTGAAGAAAATAGCATGGCTGATGTCCCCCGTAGGGATCTTCCTCGTAGGTTTCACCCATCTGACATTTGGGAGGTTTGGTTGTAGAATCGTGAAGGCTTGAGCCTTTGGATGTTTGTGCGGATTTCAGTTATTTAACCCGGATGAAAATCCCAATCCTGCTCTTCCCATCTGACTTAGGATTTGGATTGGCATCTTAATGCCATGCTTGTTTTTTCCTAACCCTTCTCCAGGCTGGAAACCCGCAGCTACCATTTCTTGGCCCACTGTCATTACTTCAGTGGAAATTTTATACTTCAGTGGAAATTTTAGGCTTCAGGGCTGGTTCCCAAATCAGTAGATATTGAATATCGCTCACCTCGAGAGCTTGAAAACTTGCAGGCTCAACCCCGACGTCCAGGCTAATCACTGGCATGTCCCCATGTATGTGGGTAGGGTATTTCGATTTAGCATTTATTGTGATGAGGCTGCCGATGATAATGTACTTAAGTTGCTGATGGAGGGTGGATGGAACAGCCCCAGTCATATGGATCCATGGCCTACCCAACAACAAGTTGTATCCGGTGGCTATGTTGAGCACCTAGAAAGATACATAGAAGGTGTGTGGACCAATTTCTAGAGGAAGCTCGATTTCCCCCATAGCCTGGCGGCGAGATCCATCGAAAGCTCGGATAACCATGTTACTGGCTTTGATCCGGTTTGGATTGATCTTCATCCTTTCCAACGTGTCATATAGACAAATATTGAGGGAAGATCCTCCATCAATAAGCACTCCTCCGATCACGTATCCGGAGGACATAACGGCTATATGTAGGGACTTGTGGTGGCCCCTTCCCTCAGCCAGGATATCATCGTCTATGAAGGAAATCACATTGCTGTTGAAAATGTGTTCTATCACGTGATGGAATTTCTCTGTCTCTACCGTGTGTGGCAGATGGGCTTCTTCTAGTACCTTCACTAGGATGTTACGGTGATCCTCTGATGATAGGACCAAGTCCAGGATGGATATTTGCTTGGGTGCGTCTTTCAAGCTTTGCACTATCTTGATTTCATTGTGTCCCATCTTTTTGAGGAACTCTTTTTGTAATACCCGAGAATTTATGAATATTATTAAATGAATATAATTGTGGAAATGAATATTTATTTGAATATAAATATATATGTGTTGTGAGATGAGCTCATTCAAATGAATTCAAATTGAATATATAATAATTGAGAAAGAATTTGGAGTTTTGTTAAACTCGTTGAAATGCCTTGTGTGGTACGAGCATAGAAACTATAACGAGCTTAATTAAGCTTAAATGATAAGCCTTGTGTGGCCTAATTAATTCCTAATCTAGTTGGAACACTAAATTAATAATGTATTGGACTTAGGATATATCTAAGCCCAACAACATTAATGTGATATGTTGTAAGAATTAAGAGATGTGGCCCAATATGTAATGTATGATGATAGGAATATGTATATATATACATGTAGATATATATGTATGTAGTTGTATAATAGAGGTTGTAAAATGAGGTGTGACAGTGGAATGTGAGTAATTATTATATAAAACTATATGATAAAAGTAAGGTTAACTTATGTAAATTACTAAGTGGTATGAAAAAGACTTATGTGACCATGTGATAGGCATAGTACATTAATGTATACTATATGGAATATTAAATTAAAGTATGTAAATAATTGAAATAATAATAATGAGGTTTGTGATAATGTAGTATGTCACTATTCAATTAAATTATAAATTGACATTATTAAAATATACATGAATTATATATCAATGTGTATACATGTACCCCAATGTGCTACCATATAATGTGGTTGTGACATTTTAGGTCCATGTATACCCTAAGTGAGTTTAAGCTAAGGTAAGCATATATGTGTATTAAGTGTGTAATATATGGTATTTCATTCCTTACAATGCTGAGTTCTTATTTCTTGCCCCCACAATGAGTGTCCAATTCTCTCTCACGTGAATGACAAAGGCTAGAAGCCTATTCCCTCTTCTTCTCCCAAGTTCATTAACTAGCTATCATGATTCAAAGGGGAGTGGGAAAAATAGTGTAATCCAATAACCATGCACCCATTTCTCCATAACCATCAGCTTCTTCTTCATTCCAATGGTTTATTTCATTGAGCAAAGCCCAAATTTGGTCACAAGCTTCCCTATAAATGGAGACCTTCTCATTCACAAATATTTTGCTAAGTTCTCTATTAAACTTCAGAGTTGTGTGTGAGTGGAGCATATACTATCTACAAATTGAAGCTAGAGTAGCATTTCAACTTCGCAAAAGGTAATATCCCTTCCTATGTTCTTAAATTCAAGTTTTGCAAAGTTCTTAGAGAAAGGGCTAAAATACATGTTTGAGTTGGAGAATTTATGGTTGAAGTATGATATAATCTGTCAATTGATGCTAGATATTGCTAATATGGTTGAATATGAAATCGACGGAAGTTAAACAAAGTAATTTGGTCAAGTAACGAATCCTTAGCAAGAAGAATCACTAAATGGGTTAAACTTTAAAGAAGATGGAAAAAAAATCTTGAAATGGATTCTTGAAATTGATTGTTTATGTGTTTGGTGTGACACCCTCGAATTTGGGTCCTCTGACCCTGGTCCGGTCCTCACGATCTAACATAAACATCCACCTCTAAACAACATACGATAACTAAATTGCGGAATATAATAAACGTACGTCGTTCATTCAAAAGGTGTTACTAGTCCCAAGATTCGATAACCTTAAATACAACATACAAACATACCCTAGAATAGTCAATAGGGTTCAGATTACATAACAGTAAATTAATTAAACATAAAGATAAAGTCTGCTCCTTGCAAACTAATCCTACATCTTCCCTTTACCCTTGTCCTTCCCTGAAGTCTCGGGCTTAACTGCAATATAAGTCATGATATAGCAAGAATTAGCAACAAGTTTGCTCAGCAAGTTTAAATACAACAATAAAGGATATATCATGATGAATAGAAAATATCTGACAATGAATTCAACAATATGAATATTAGAAGCAAGAATAATGATTGCTTTTAGAATAACTGATAGTCAAGTAGACTTCGAACTATAAAACTCCAACGGAATCAATAGCTGATTGACCCTTTGGTTACTGGCTACAGAATAGTACTTGAGGGGATCAGCCTCGCGTACGGTATGTATATGCATAACATTCAACTCTGCTGTTTGTATCTTATATTAGATACCTGGGGTACTCCCCTATATATAAGGGGTGTTCTTTTCAGTCTAAGAATCCATACCATCAATTAGTCTGGATAGCTTTTATAAAACTTCATACAATTGTCTGACCGAACAAGGGTTCAGACTCTATCTGACGCAGTTCAAGAATTATAGAACTTTTAAATAAGGTACAAGTCCAAGACTGTACGAACTCAAGTGCACCAAGTGCGAATAACAATAATATCGATGTGGAATAATTATAAAGTAATTAAAACACCTAATAGCATGCTTGGAAATAAAGTTCAAGCTTTAAATAATTAACTGTCAATACGATAATAACCTGTTCAATACAATATGAGAAGGATAGGAACTTGCACAATAAAGAGTGTAAGAGAACTTGCATTCAAATCAAGTGAAGTTAAGAAACTCGCTTACACGATTCATTGAATAAGGTAGTGCAAGAATTTAGAATACTTGCATTCAATATAACAATTAAATAAAGTTAGGAAACTTGCCTGTTTGCTCAGCTACAAATAAGTTTTAGCTTTAATTAACTTTTGTTGAAACAACCTAACATTAATAAGTCGGCCTTTCAATTAGCATTATAAACTAATATGATCCTACACTAGCAAGAATATAATCATCATATAAATTTATCATGTAATTCACGTAAGTCAATCACTTTGACTAGGTCTATAAACAATTAACTCTGACCTTGATTTAGTAATGGTAGAATATCTATACATCAACATAGGTTTGAACATTTAGCATTTCAAGTAATCATGCTTCAAGAATATACTTTCAAGTTTGAATCCTAGCATTCTCACCCTATTCAATTCAAAATCATATGTCTTCATGCCGGTAATTCACATACCTTAAGTTAATTAATTTCATGTCTCAAGGATTAGCTACATAGTCATATTACCACATAACGAGGCTAAACAATGTTTAAGTAGTCATGCTTGTGCGTATACTACATGTGTATACCTTAACCCACATTAGTTCATACCTTAGAATTTCATTACTTCAATACGTGTGCATTGGTGGAAATTATCTATAACCAAAATGACACTCATGTCAACATGTCTATAGGCATAACGAATCCTAATATACATGCTTGCGTAATCATAACATAATTCTCATGGTAATTGATGCTATTTAGCTTTCACTTTCTAAGTTTTCTTTCAAAATTGCACTCAGTCCATAAAGGCAACATAGAACATGCAAAGCATCTCGTGGTCATTACTCACATGTGTTAGGACACATATATAAGTCATATAAATGTTCTCATATGGTCAGAACATACAAGGCATCGTTTTGGTCAAGTTCGTTCCCTCAAGGTTGTTAAGTTTCTTTCTTTGAAATTGTTGAATCTTGCAATCACGTATACTAGTGTGTGAACACACTTTAGACTCTCATTTCATGACAATATAAACCACACTATTGTGTTTACAAAATCAGAATGTTCACATGATACGTCCATGACAAGGTTTACTATTGAAATTACAAGTTTCATTACAAAATCATAAGTTTTTCATCACTCGTGTGTACTAACATCGTTACAAATGCTCATACTGCATCTATGTACATATATATACCTATCAACCGTGACCACATACTTGGCAAATAGGGTACCATAGGTTAGTACATAACAGCTAAGCAACAGAAGCAGGAAACTCTGATCCAGGCCCTGCGCAGGTGGCCGACCAGAGGAAGAACCGTTCTGCTTCGGCAGAACCTTAGCCCATCTCAGAAATTTTATACAAAAATCAATTCAATCATACTATAATATAATTCCAACATGCTTATAGTCTTTATATAACACTTAATAACCATCTTTCCAATCAAATAACACCCAATTCAAATGAAATCAAGAATCAAGAACTTAGAAATTCACAGAATTTTTACAAGAATGGAAATGGTAGAAAGTATACCTCTGCAAATGGAAACTGAATTTGCTGCTAAACAGATTCTATAATGCTACTATGATACTCTCCCTTAAATCAAATGAAATGCTCAGTAATTGAATGAAGTAGAAGAGATGTCATATATATAGGCAATTCCATATCCGATTCTTAACTTTGCTCACTAAATCAAACTAACGGATGTCATGAATGCATAATGGACAAGAAATGTTCTTTGAATAACACTATTTTGCCCACTCCCCTTGAAATCATTGGCTACATGTTGCTGAAATTGAGAGAAGGAGTAGAGTAGTGTAGCCACGTGAAGGAGAAATGAAGGTGGGCTCTCATTTAGGGACAATGTAATACTCAGCACTTACTAATACACTAAGTTATATATACTATATATACATATATATATATATATACACATAGTATATACTACAATTAAATGGGTGCTACAATGTTATTTCAATTAGTCATAAATAACACAATGTATCAAATAGGTATATGTATACCCACATATAATCCATGTACATTTTCTATTAACACTAAATATAATACAATTGTGTATTGCTCATTATTTATTACCATAACTGTTATTATTATAATCATAATAACTTAATGAAATCATTAGTAATCACAATTGATTATTGATGTTTCTACATGATAATAGGGTATACATTAATATTTTCCCACACATGTATTGTCACAATAACATTAATATGTAATTATTCTTACTATATAGTCCATATATGCAATATAAGCCACAATTATATGTCTCATGACAGTATATATAATATAGATAACTACCATAGAGTAAAGGTTTAGTATCGCATGCTTGTGTATAACAGTAAATCAAGTAAATATAATAATATTATATTATTAGTTCTCTTACTCATTAATTATTATTTATTCATAATAATAATTAAACAACACATTATCGATTAATTAATCATAATTGAAATTAATCAATAGGTTCAAATCTTGCCACTATATTCAAATAAATTGAATATTTAATTATTAATAATCTCATCAATTCTCTGATATTAAATCCTTAAGGTTAGTCCACTAATTTAAATAACTCATTAGTGACTTCCTTTAATCATTTCACAAATTCTCACCACCACATAAGGTTTAAATAAACTCACAAAACTAACTCGCTAAAAATTAAATCACATATTTAATAAATAAGGAATTTAAAATTCCTGGTCGTTACATCTCTCCCCCCTTATAAAAATTTCGTCCTCGAAATTGTAAAAATAAGGTTACTCAAATAAAAATGGATAATTCGCTCTCATTTTGTCTTCTAGCTCCCATGTAGCTTCCTCGACTGCATGATTTCTCCAAAGAATCTTAACGGAATGAATGATCTTATTCCTCAGCTTCTGTTCCTTCCTATCTAGTATCTGGACAGGAACTTCCTCGTATGATAAGTCTTTCTCGACTTGGATCGGTTCATAGGAGATAACGAGCTTGTAGTCTGGTTTATACGGCCGCAACACTGACACATGAAACACGTTGTGAATGTTCTCAAGTTCAAGAGGTAATGCCACCTCGTACGCCACTTCACCGACTCGCCTCAGAATCTCAAACGGTCCTATGAACCTAGGGCTCAATTTGCCCTTCTTCCCAAAATGAATCTTCCCCTTCCAGGGAGATACTTTTAGAAAAGCATAGCTTCCTAATTCAAATTCTTTCTTCTTGCGATGCAAATTCGCATACTTCTTCTGGCGATCTTGAGCAGCTACCAGCCGTGCTCTTATCACCTTGATAATCCCTACAGTCTGCTGTACCAATTCTGGTCCCAACAGTCGACGTTCTCAAACTTCGTCCCAACACAACGTTGTTCGACATTTTCTCCCATATAGCGCCTCGTACGGTGGCATTTCGATACTAGAGTGAAAACTATTGTTGTATGCAAACTCTACTAATGGAAGGTGATCCTCCCAACTACCCTTGAAGTCCATTACACAAGCTCGAAGCAAGTCTTTAAGTGTTTGAATTGTTCTTTCACTTTGCCCATTGGTCTGCGGATGATACGCAGGTACTCGTTCGTAATTGGGTCCCCAATCTCTCTTGAAGACTCTTCCAGAAATTCGATGTGAATCGCAGATCTATATTTGATACAATAGATACTGGCACCCTATGTCTCGAAATAATTTCCTTGACATACAATTTGGCTAACTGATCCAAACTATACTTAATCTTAATCGGCAAAAAATGAGCTGACTTCGTAAGACGATCTACAATTACCCATATAGCGTAGTGCCCTTTCTGCGTTGCCGGAAGTCCTACCACAAAGTCCATCGTGATGTGCTCCCAATTCCATTATGGAATCTCTAACGGTTGTAATAACCCGCTTGGTCGTTGGTGCTCTGCCTTGACTCTCTGACAAGTTAAACACCTACTTACGCATTCTGCAACCTCCCTCTTCATGTTTGGCCACCAAAAGTGATGACGCAAGTCTTGGTACATCTTCGTGCTTCCTGGGTGTATCGAGTATCTCGTACTGTGTGCTTCTTGCAAAATCTCTTCTCTTAGTTCCGGTACTAACGGTACCCAAATTCGTCCTTAAAACCTTAGCAGTCCAGTGCTATCAATCTTGAATTTCAAATCATCATCTTCAACAATCCGCTTCTTGATAATATTACAATCTTCGTCCTTCTCTTGTGCCTCCTTAACCTTATCTATTAAAGTCGGGCTCGCTGTCACTGTAAATAATTTCTCGTTGGTCTCCATCGGATACTTAACTTCCAAATCTAATCGTTCGAAATCTGTCACTAACTCTTCTTGAACGGTTAACTTTGATAACTTCTCTCTACCTTTTCTGCTCAAGGCATCTGCCACTACATTTGCTTTGCCTGGATGGTACAGAATTTCACAATCATAATCTTTGATCAATTCCATCCATCGGCGTTGCCTCATGTTTAATTCTTTCTGTGTGAAGATATACTTCAGACTTTTCTGATCTGTGTATATCTCACACTTCTCACTATACAAATAATGCCTCCAAATCTTCAAGGCAAAAACTACCGCTACTAATTCCAGGTCATGAGTCGGATAACCCTTCTCATAGTCTTTCTGCTGACGTGAAGCGTACGCAATGACCCTATCGTGTTGCATCAGTACACAGCTAAGACCCTTGTGGGACGCATCACTATACACTACAAACCCTCCCATGTTATCTGGTAAAGCTAACACAGGTGCTTGAGTAAGCCTCTTCTTCAACTCTAGGAAACTCTCCTCACATTTCTCTGTTCAAACAAACTTTACCGTCTTTCTTGTAAGATTGGTCAATGGTGATGCTAATTTCGAAAAAATCCTGGATGAATATCTGATAGTATCCCGCTAATCCTAAGAAACTCCTGATTTCTATTGGCGTCTTTGGCTGCTCCCAGTTGATAACCGCTTCTACCTTTGCTGGATCCACCGAAACACCATTCTTGTCGATAACGTGCCCCAAAAACTGCACTCTCTGCAACCAAAACTCACACTTGGAGAATTTTGCATACAAATTTTCCCTTCTTAGGGTCTCCAATACTATCCTTAGATGCTCGGCCTGCTCTTCCTCCGTCTCCGAATACACCAGAATGTCATCGATGAATATGACAACAAACTTATCCAAATACTATTTGAACACTCTGTTCATCAAGTCCATAAATGCTTCCGGTGCGTTCCGTCAATCTGAATGACATAACCAGAAACTCAAAGTGTCCATACCGAGTTCTGAATGCCGTCTTTGGAATGTTGTCCGGCCTCACCTTCATTTGATGATAACCGGTCCTCAAGTAAATCTTTGAAAAGTACTTCGCCCCCTTCAACTGATCAAATAAATCGTCGATCCTAGGTAATAGGTACTTGTTCTTAATGGTGACCTTGTTCAACTCTCGGTAGTCGATACAAAGTCTGAGCGATCCATCTTTTTTCTTCACGAATAAAACTGGTGCTCCCTATGGTGATACGCTCGGTCGAATGTATCCCTTATCCAATAACTCTTACAATTGAGCCATTAGTTCTTTCATCTCTACCGGTGCCATACGATACTGCGCTTTGTATATCGGTGTTGTCCCCGGTGCCAAATCAATAACAAACTCAATTTCCCTATTCGGTGGAAATCCCGGAATCTCGTCTGGGATGACATCAACGAAATCCCTTACAATAGGTATTTGACCCAGTTCAACCTCGACTCGTCGTGTATCAACCACGTGAGCCAAATAACCTATTCAACCCTTCCTAAGCAATCTCTGCACTTACACCATCGTCAGACAATGAGATTGTCTCGGCAATTTACTACCATAAAATACCACCTTCGACTTATTCAGAGTCTTAAGGCGTACACATTTCTTCTTACAATCAATAACTGCTCCGTGAACCGATAACCAATCCATTCCAAGGATTACATCGAACTCCCCCAAACGAATCGGTATCAAATCCACTCTGAGCTTAAATCCTTGCAATTCGGTATAACAGTTCCTATGAATGTATTCTACGGGAATAATTTCCTTGTTTGCTACTTCTACGATCATAGGGTGTTCTAATCTTTCACGGGGTAAGTCTAACCGTTTAGCGAATTCTTCGAAAACAAAAGAGCAGGTAGCACCCGAATCAAATAACACATATGCATCTATATTGTTGATTGGGATGATACCTGACAGCACGTCCTTGGACTCCATAGCATCCTGTACGGTCATGTTAAACGTGCGTGCCGTTAGTCTGTTGGCTTGACTGCCTGGCCCTTCCGATGCTCAGTCCGTTGTTGTTGTTGTTGTTGCGATTGCCGCTAGCTGCATCGCCCTTTCTCTTCGGGCAGTCCTTAATTTGATGGTCTAGGGCTCCACACGAGAAATACCCTCCTTTCTGCTTATTCGGACACTGAGGAGCCATCAACCCCGGTTGTCCACAACGGTAACAAACACTCTTTCCCTTCATGCACTCCCCCGAGTGATTCCTCCCACAGTTGTTGCACTTTACACTTTTCTTGGCCTCTCCCCCGGACTTGTTACCTCCAGAGGATTGGCTCTCCGTCCATTTATGCTTGTTGAGGTTCCTGCCTCCGCTGCTTCCCCCTTTCGGTCCTTCATGCCCAATCTTCTTTTCTTGTTTAAAACGAGCAATGGCTTCATTGCCTCCTTCGGCAATGATAGCCCTTTCCAGTAGATCAGAGTAAGTCTTAATCTTCAATACCGCGACTGCTTTCTGCACCCATGGTTTTAGTCCTAATTCGAACCTCCTTGCCTTCCTGGCTTCCGTGTCAACCTGATGTGAAGCGAATTGGGCCAACTCGTTAAATCTTGCCGCGTACTATGCGACAGACATACCACCTTGTTTCAGTTCTAGAAACTTAACTTCCATATCCTGTTGCGTATTCTCCGAGAAGTAATTCTCAAGAAATAACTCCTTAAATTTATCCCAAGGAATAACTCCTTCGCCTGCTCGTCCCTTATTGGCCTTCCACCAATAGTTAGCCTCGCCCTTCATCATGAAAGTGGCAAAACTCGTCTTCTATGCTTTGGCCACTCGTGCGACCTCAAACACTTTCTCTATCTCTTTTATCCAGGTTTGGGCTTCGATTGGGTCTAAGGCTCCCCGGAACTCCGGTGGTCCTACCAATTTAAAGTCCTTGAAGCTAGCCAAGTGATGTCCTAGCTGCCCTGCTGCTGGCTGGGGTCTGTTCTGCATTGCCTCAGTTAACAAGTTAACGAAGTTCTGCATAGGGTCGACATTTTCCCCTCCGCCATTATTAACGGATCCTTCCTCCCTCTAGTTCCGCGGTAGTGTTCTAGGCGACATGATCCTGAGGAAAGGAAGAAAACATTAGGCATTACGTGATATACTATTAATGTTAGCATTAAGAAGTTTAAGACGTCTATCAATCATATGTGATTCAAATAAATAACTTCAGTATCACAATAAAACCTGATGGATCTCCTCAACCCATCACAACACATACTCTACTTGAGTTTCTACTAAGGTTATAACCTAGGTTTCGCATTCCTAACGTTTATAACCTAAAGCTTTGATACCAACCTGTGACACCCCCGAATCCGAGTCCTCTGACCCCGGTCCGGTCTTCACGATCTAACATAAACATCCACCTCTAAACAACATACGATAACTAAATTGCGGAATATAATCAACGTACGTCGTTCATTCAAAAGATGTTACTAGTCCCAAGATTCGATAACCTTAAATACAACATACAAACATACCCTAGAATAGTCAATAGGGTTCAGATTACATAACAGTAAATTAATTAAACATAAAGATAAAGTCTGCTCCTTGCAAACTAATCCTACATCTTCCCTTTACCCTTGTCCTTCCCTGAAGTCTCGGGCTTAACTGCAATATAAGTCATGATATAGCAAGAATTAGCAACAAGTTTGCTCAGCAAGTTTAAATACAACAATAAAGGATATATCATAATGAATAGAAAATATCTGACAATGAATTCAACAATATGAATATTAGAAGCAAGAATAATGATTGCTTTTAGAATAACTGATAGTCAAGTAGACTTCGAACTATAAAACTCCAACGGAATCAATAGCTGATTGACCCTTTGGTTACTGGCTACAGAATAGTACTTGAGGGGATCAGCCTCGCGTACGGTATGTATATGCATAACATTCAACTCTGCTGTTTGTATCTTATATTAGATACCTGGGGTACTCCCCTATATATAAGGGGTGTTCTTTTCAGTCTAAGAATCCATACCATCAATTAGTCTGGATAACTTTTATAAAACTTCATACAATTGTCTGACCGAACAAGGGTTCAGACTCTATCTGACGCAGTTCAAGAATTATAGAACTTTTAAATAAGGTACAAGTCCAAGACTGTACGAACTCAAGTGCACCAAGTGCGAATAACAATAATATCGATGTGGAATAATTGTAAAGTAATTAAAACACCTAATAGCATGCTTGGAAATAAAGTTCAAGCTTTAAATAATTAACTGTCAATACGATAATAACCTGCTCAATACAATATGAGAAGGATAGGAACTTGCACAATAAAGAGTGTAAGAGAACTTGCATTCAAATCAAGTGAAGTTAAGAAACTCGCTTACACGATTCATTGAATAAGGTAGTGCAAGAATTTAGAATACTTGCATTCAATATAACAATTAAATGAAGTTAGAAAACTTGCCTGTTTGCTCAGCTACAAATAAGTTTTAGCTTTAATTAACTTGTGTCAAAACAACCTAACATTAATAAGTCGGCCTTTCAATTAGCATTATAAACTAATATGATCCTACACTAGCAAGAATCTAATCATCATATAAATTTATCATGTAATTCACGTAAGTCAATCACTTTGACTAGGTCTATAAACAATTAACTCTGACCTTGATTTAGTAATGGTAGAATATCTATACATCAACATAGGTTTGAACATTTAGCATTTCAAGTAATCATGCTTCAAGAATATACTTTCAAGTTTGAATCCTAGCATTCTCACCCTATTCAATTCAAAATCATATGTCTTCATGCCGGTAATTCACATACCTTAAGTTAATTAATATCATGTCTCAAGGATTAGCTACATAGTCATATTACCACATAACGAGGCTAAACAATGTTTAAGTAGTCATGCTTGTGCGTATACTACATGTATATACCTTAACCCACATTAGTTCATACCTTAGAATTTCATTACTTCAATACGTGTGCATTGGTGGAAATTATCTATAACCAAAATGACACTCATGTCAACATGTCTATAGGCATAACGAATCCTAATATACATGCTTGCGTAATCATAACATAATTCTCATGGTAATTGATGCTATTTAGCTTTCACTTTCTAAGTTTTCTTTCAAAATTGCACTCAGTCCATAAAGGCAACATAGAACATGCAAAGCATCTCGTGGTCATTACTCACATGTGTTAGGACACATATATAAGTCATATAAATGTTCTCATATGGTCAGAACATACAAGGCATCGTTTTGGTCAAGTTCGTTCCCTCAAGGTTCTTAAGTTTCTTTCTTTGAAATCGTTGAATCTTGCAATCACGTATGCTAATGTGTGAACACACTTTAGACTCGCATTTCATGACAATATAAACCACACTATTGTGTTTACAAAATCAACATGAATGGAAATGGTAGAAAGTATACCTCTGCAAATGGAAACTGAATTTGCTGCTAAACAGATTCTATAATGCTACTATGATACTCTCCCTTAAATCAAATGAAATGCTCAGCAAATGAATGAAGTAGAAGAGATGTCATATATATAGGCAATTCCATATCCGGTTCTTAACTTTGCTCACTAAATCAAACTAACGGATGTCAAGAATGCATAATGGACAAGAAATGGTCTTTGAATAACACTGTTTTGCCCACTCCCCTTGAAATCGTTGGCTACATTTTGCTGAAATTGAGAGAATGAGTAGAGTAGTGTAGCCACGTGAAGGAGAAATGAAGGTGGGACTCTCATTTAGGGACAATGTAATACCCAGCACTTGCTAATACACTAAGTTATATATACTATATATACACACATAGTATATACTACAATTAAATGGGTGCTACAATGTTATTTCAATTAGTCATAAATAACACAATGTATCAAATAGGTATATGTATACCCACATATAATCCATGTACATTTTTTATTAACGCTAAATATAATACAATTGTGTATTGCTCATTATTTATTACCATAACTGTTATTATTATAATCATAATAACTTAATGAAATCATTAGTAATCACAATTGATTATTGATGTTTCTACATGATAATAGGGTATACATTAATATTTTCCCACACATGTATTGTCACATAAACATTAATATGTAATTATTCTTACTATATAGTCCATACATGCAATATAAGCCACATTTATATGTCTTATGACATTATATATAATATAGATAACTACCATATAGTAAAGGTTTAGTATCGCATGCTTGTGTATAACAGTAAATCAAGTAAATATAATAATATTATGTTATTAGTTCTCTTACTCATTAATTATTATTTATTCATAATAATAATTAAACAACACATTATTGATTAATTAATCATAATTGAAATTAATCAATAGGTTCAAATCTTGCCACTATATTCAAATAAATTGAATATTTAATTATTAATAATCTCATCAATTCTCTGATATTAAATCCTTAAGGTTAGTCCACTAATTTAAATAACTCATTAGTGACTTCCTTTAATCATTTCACAAATTCTCACCACCACATAAGGTTTAAATAAACTCACAAAACTAACTCGCTAAAAATTAAATCACATATTTAATAAATAAGGAGTTTAAATTTTATGGTCGTTACGTTGGAATCGTTCAAATCATGCTAGGTATGTTGGGTAGCAAGTTTATGATGATTATACATAGTGGGTATGCTTAAAATTGATGTTTGATTGTGATTTGGGAAAGTTCGGTCCGCAGCAGGGGAAGAACTTTCGAACTGAATCGGCTATGCCGGCCCCGGCAGGCTTCCTATAAGCTAAATTGCTGCCCCGACGGGGGGTGGCCAGAGAATGTTAGTAGCCAATGCCGCCCCGACGGGCCTCCTATGGTTCATTTGCCAGCCCCAGCAGGGGGTGACCAGGGAACCAAGATTGTGCTATTATGTTATAAAACCTTACGCCTTTTTGAAATCCAACTTTTAGCATGTATTCGCAACTAAGTTAGTTTTATGAATACATATGAAATGTGAAATCAAGATACCTTACATGCTTAACTTGTTGGTCATGTGATTTTAGTATTTGAAAACCAATTGAGTTGAAAACTCTACAACTTGTATTGTGAACTATTGAACAAACTATGATAAGATACTTTATGCCTCTAGAGATAACCAACATTTTCACACATCTAGTTAGACACGTTATAAACTACGCAAGCATGAACTAAAAGAGTTTCTAAGTAGAGAGTTATACAGCTAAATCTAATACATGCAAGCATGCGTAGAAAGAGGTTATTTGGCAATGTTATGTGGTTTAATGAGTACTATGGTTAGTCTTTGACATGATAAGCTCTCTTGGCTTTGTAAAATGAAAATTGATGAATAGAACTATCCATTGTTGAAAGCAAAATATAAAAGACCAAACCAAGTTCGTATAAATGCCTTAAGCTATAATATATGCCTCAAGCAATGTTTTAAGTGTTCAAGCGTATAGTAACCTTATGGAACTAAGTTTTGCCAAGGTGTTTCTAAGGTTTTCGAAAGTAAAAAATAATGTGGATTATATATCTATGATTTTAAATGTGTGTCGAATACATGGATAAACATATGTGTAATAAAAGTATGTCGATATATATGTTAAGTATGTGTGACTAATGTATACCTATGTATACGTAAATAGGATATAATTGTTCATTGAGGTTATATTAAGCTATACGTGGTAATCGACAAAAAGGCAAGTTTCCTGACTTACACTCATTTATTGTGCAAGTATCCTATCCTTGTGTTTACTTTATTCAAGGAACATTGTAAGCAATTTCCTAACCCTTCTCCAGGCCGAGGAGAGAGATTCTGAGTTCCAGAAGCTGAGGGACGAGGACCACCAGAGGAAGCTGGCCATGCATGAGTTAGAGGTAGAGATTGCTTACCGCAGGGAGGCAGGAATCCAGATGGGAACCTTATTCCACAGGTCGGTGACGAGAATCGTAGATTTGGCAGGAAAGTTGGAAGAGGTAGAACAGAGAGATTTGAGTGAGAAGACTGAGAAGGAAGCACTTCGTACTCAGCTAGAGTTGGAGGTTATGGATAGGATATACTTCGAGGAAAAGTGGGAAGCGGCTAACGAGAGAGCTGACGACCTAGAGGATGAGGTCAGATGCAAGAAGAGAAAGATGAAAAAGATGGGGTATGTGTTCCGTTCTGCTTTTGAGAGGGTGATTGATGGTGTCTACGACTACCCAGCAAAGCAGGGACAGACCCTACATACTTTGAGCCGAGAGTTGATGGCGTACATAGCGTAGATCGAGTACAAGAGCGTTGTGGAGCGTGGGATGATGGGATGAGACCCTTAGCTAGACTAGCAGTAGCTTTAGTGATTTTCTTTTGTGATGTACATGTTATGTTGAAATCCCAACTTATTGTGTAAAGTGTGGGATAGTATGTAAACCCCGAGGAAGCTTTTGTTAGAGGGGTAGTATGATAGTATGGTAGTATTCCCTGTCTTTTATGATATTAGGGGATATGTGATAACATTTATAGAAATATGCTAGGGATGATCATATAATGAAACGATTTGGCATATAAATATAAATGATCAGAAACATGTTATAAATTCTATTCTTTTAGCATTAAAGAAATAATTAAGTAATATAACTGAGTAATAATAAAATGAAAATTTGTGATGCAGATAATGTCGCCCAGACGTAGATTGACTGCACCTGAGGAGTCAATGAATAACGAGAAGGAATAAGTTGACCCGATCCAGAAGCTAGTAGATCTGTTAAGAGAGGCCCGTAGGGGAAGGAACAACGAACCCGTTCGCCCCAATCCTCAAGGAGTACCAGTCATAAACTTTAAGGACTTTAGGAGTGTAGGACCCCCAGAGTTCGAGGGTACTACCAACCCAATTATTGCACATATATGGGTTAAGGATATCGAGAAGGCCTTCACTATACCTCGTGTGGGTGAAGACCAAAATACTGTATTTGCTACATATATGATGAGAGGCGAAGCCAACTACTGGTGGGAGGCTAATCAACAAAGAGCTGGAGAAGGGATAATAGCTTGGGATAGATTCAAGACTCTAGTTTTTGAGAACTACTTCCCGAAAAATATGAAGAATAGGATGGAGGTGAAGTTCTTAGAACTAAAGCAAGGTGACATAACGGTGGCGCATTACGCAGCTAAGTTTAATGAACTAGCACGATTTGCATAATACCAAGTTGGAGATGAAGAAAGGAAGGCGAGACGATTCGAACAAGGGCTGAAGTCGTGGCTGTTCAATAAGGTATCAGCTCTTCAAATTGTTTCCTTTGGGACATTGCTGGAGAAGGCGATCATTGTAGAAGGTGGCAGTGAGGCGTTAAGTCTGTACAACAAAGAGAAGAAAGGAAAGAATGCTGGAGGAGAGAACCGTACTGGAGGAAGCAGTAGTGAAGGAAGCAACTTGGGTAAAAGAAAGTGGGAGAAAAATAACAACAACAACAAAAACAACAACAATCAATAGGGGAATTTTCATGGAGGTTTTAAGAAGAGGGCAGAGGGATGCCCAAAATATGGGAAGAACCATCAAGGTGAATGCTGGAAGGGACGCAACACTTGCTACAACTGCGAACAGAAAGGGCACATTTTGCCCAACTGCCCGAAACTGAAAAAGATATAAGGATGCTTTGCATGTGACTCGACGGAGCATCGGATTAAGGACTGCCAGAAGAAGGGAAGTGGCGGAGGTAGCAACCAACAAGGGGGAAACAAGTTAATGATCAGCGGAACGGTACAATCTAATCGCCCAACCGCCAGACCCTTTAACATAACCGTCCAGGACGCAGTAGCTGCAAAGGACGTGGTGTCAGGTATAATCCCAATTAATGATATTAATGCATATGTATTATTTGATTCGGGTGCCACCTGTTCTTTTGTATCTGAAGAATTTGCTAGTAGACTTAATACACCACGAGAATGATTAGAAAATCCCTTGAACATAGAAGTTGCGAATAAGGAAGTAATCCCTGTAGAATACGTTTATCGAAATTATCGCGCAAACATTAGAAAACATGAACTGAGCATAGACTTGATTCCAATTAGATTGGGAGAATTTGGCATAATATTGGGAATGGATTGGTTGTATAACCATGCTGCAATAATTGACTGTCAGAATAAATGTGTGAACCTTCAGACTCCGAGTAAGTCTAAGGTAGTTTTTTATGGTAGCTTATCGCTTAAGCAATCGTGTTGCGTTACGATGATGCAGGCCAAGAAATTATTAAGGAAAGGATGTGTAGGTTATTTAGCTTACATTGTTGATACTCAGAAAAAGGGAATAGAAATTAAGGATATCCATAGTAAATGAATTTTAAGATGTGTTTCCGAACGATCTGCCTGGTCTTCCACCAGACAGAGAAATCGAATTCGTAATAGACTTAGCACCGGGAACGACATCGATTTTGAAAGCTCCATACCGTATGGCGCCAGTAGAAATGAAGGAATTGATGATACAACTACAAGAGTTATTAGATAACGATTATGTGCGACCGAGTGTGTCTCCTTGGGGAGCACCAGTGTTATTCGTTAAGAAAAAGGACGGATCGATGAGGCTCTGTATCAATTATCGAGAATTGAACAGAGTAACGATTAAGAATAGATATCTGTTACCGAGGATAGACGACTTATTTGATCAACTGAAAGGAGCAAAGTGTTTCTCAAAGATAGACCTACGGACAGGTTATCACTAACTGAAGGTACGGGATGAGGACATACCAAAGACTGCGTTTTCGAACCCGTTATGGACATTACGAGTTTTTAATAATGTCATTCGGATTGACTAATGCTCTGGCAACATTTATGGACTTGATGAATCGAGTTTTCAAGCCATACTTTGATAAGTTTGTGGTAGTTTTCATCGACGACATTGTGATCTACTCAAAGATAGAGGAAGAGCACACCGAACATCTAAAGATTATTTTGGAAGCGCTAAGGAAGGAGAAGATGTATGTGAAGTTTTTGAAGTGTGAATTTTTGATGGAGAAGGTTCAATTCTTAGGTCACGTGGTGGATAAGAATGGAATCTCAGTAGACCCTGCAAAGGTCGAAGCAGTAAGTAATTGGGAACAACCGAGAACACCGACGGAGGTGAGAAGTTTCTTAGAGTTAGCTGGGTACTATCGAAGATTCATCCAAGATTTTTCTAAGATAGAAACCCCATTGACCAATCTGACGGGGAAGACAGTGAAATTTGTATGGACAGACAAATGCGAAGAGAGTTTTCAAGAACTGAAAAAGAGACTAAGCGAAGCGCCTGTGTTGTCACTACCTGATGATGCGGGACATTTTGTGGTGTATAGTAACGCATCGCACAAAGGACTTGGTTGTGTGCTCATGCAACACGGCAAAGTCATTGTGTATGCATTACGACAATTGAAGGATTACGAAAAATGATACCCTACTAACGACTTAGAGTTAGTGGCAATAATTTTTAAGTTGAAGATTTGGAGGCATTATTTATACGGAGAGAAATGTGAGATATACCCAGACCACAACAGTCTGAAATATATCTTCACACAGAAGGAGTTGAATTTGTGTCAGAGAAGGTGGTTAGAATTGATCAAAGACTATGACTGCAATATTCTTTATCACCCGGGTAAGGCAAACGTGGTTGCCGACGTTCTGAGCAGAAAAGGAAGGGAGAAACTGTTTCATTTGACGACTCAGGAAGAATTGGTAAGAGAAATGGAAAGATAAGAGATAGAGGCAAGAGGACCGGAAAGGTCTGAAGAGAAATTATTTGTGATGGAAGCTTGTCCAACAATATTGGATAGAGTAAAGGAAGCACAGGAGAAAGATGAAGAGTGTGAGAAAATTAGAAAGAGGATCGCATAAAATGAAGATGAGAAATTCCAAATGGATAAAGACGGTATCTTGAGATTCGAAGCAAGAGTGTGGGTACCAGAGGTAACCGAGTTAAGGGAAGAGATTTTACACGAGGCACACAATACGACGTATTCAGTTCATCTGGGAGGCATGAAAATATACCGGGATTTGAGGCAACACTTTTGGTGGCCCAATCCGAAACGGGAAGTCGCAGAGTGCATTAGTAGATGTTTAACTTACCAACGCGTCGAAGTAGAGCACCAGCGGCCGAGTGGTTTATTTCAACCGTTGGAAATACCGGAGTGGAAATGGGAGCACATTACGATGGACTTTGTGGTAGGACTTCCAGTCACACAGAAGGGATATGATGCCATTTGGGTTATCGTGGATCTACTAACAAAGACCGCACATTTTCTACCGATCAAGATCCGCTATAGTTTGAATCAGTTAGCGAGCCTTTACGTAAAGGAGATTGTTTCACGACATGGAGTGCCGGTGTCAATTGTCTCTGATCGAGATCCGCACTTCACGTTAAATTTTTGGAAAAGCTTGCAAGAGAGAATGGGAACGAAATTGAGATTGAGTACCGCTTATCATCCTCAGACAGACTGACAGAGTGAGCGAACTATACAAACATTGGAGGACATGCTTCGGACTTGCGTGATGAATTTTAAGGGAAATTGGGACGACCACCTACCCTTAGTAGAATATATGTATAGCAATAGTTACCATGCGAGTATCGGCATGCCACCGTATGAAGCTCTTTACGGAAGAAAGTGCAGAATGCCATTATGTTAGGACGAAGTCGGAGAACGATAAATACTCGGACCGAAACTAGTACAACAAATCGCAGACGTGGTGACAATGATAAGAGCCAGACTAGTAACAGCTCAAGATCGCCAGAAAAAGTACGCAGATTTGCATCGGCAGGACCGAGACTTTAAAGTTGGTAGTTTCGTATTCTTGAAGATATCTCCTTGGAAGGGAAAAATACAATTCGGCAAGAAAGGAAAGTTAAGTCCAAGATTCATAGGACCGTTCGAGGTATTGAAGCGAGTGGGCGAAGTGGCATACAAAATTGCATTACCACCTGAGTTGGAGCACATCCACAACGTGTTCCACATTTTTGTGTTGCGATCGTACAAGGCCAACTACAAGCACGTGATTTTATATGAGCCCATTCAAGTGGAGAAGAACCTAGCGTATGAAGAAATTCCTATCCAGATATTAGATAAGAAAGAGCAAACCTTAAGAAATAAAGTTATTTCATCTGTAAAAGTACTTTGGCGTAACCGCGATGTCGAGGAGGCTACGTGGGAGTTAGAAGATAGGATGGTGAGGGATTATCCCCATCTATTTGTGTAACCTTGTAGCAATTTCAAGGATGAAATTTTTATAAGGGGAGGATGATGTAATACCCGAGAATTTTCGAATATTATTAAATGAATATAATTGTGGAAATGAATATTTATTTGAATATAAATATATGTGTAGGCCTACGGCATTACAATGGGCTGTACTACGGGATTTTTGCCGAATCGTAGGCCTTAAACGTCCAAATCTACCAGTGGTTTTTTGATATGTGGTAGTATATGGGTATGTCTATGTGTTGGAGTGAAAAAATTTGGGTTTGGAAGAGCTGTAGAAGTCAAAAAATCAGTCGGACAGGGCTTCGCTGCGCTTCTTGCTTATGCAAATGAGAAGGGGCTGCCCCTCTATTTATAGAGGGGGGAACTGCACCTCTATATGTGGCTACTGCAGGTAGTGGTGCGGCCACTCGAGGTGGGTCCCTCATGCCCAACTTGGTTATCTCGAAGTACGTGCACTACGAGCAATACGATGTCCGATCAGAAACTTTCTAACTTTTGATCGGAGCGTCCGTTTAAGGTGTGCGATACTTTTTCGGAAAGCTCTCACCGAGAGTGTTGCAATGACATGGAAAAAAACATTTTCTGGGTCCAGGAAGATGGATTCATAACCAAGTCTTCGATTCCCCGCAGTTTGTCCGTTGAACTGTCTTGTGTTGTTGCCACTCAGGATCGTTGTTAGGGTTTATTCTAACTTTGGCAGCATTGATTTTGCTTGAGTTTAACCAAGTTGGTTGAAAGTTGGCAAAAGGACCGTTGTACCCCTCCCGGGGCTACCTGTAGTGTCGGCATGGTCGCTGGTTGACTTTCGAGAGCTGATTCTAAGACTTGGATCCCAGTCGAGTCTTTTGACCTCAGGGTTGTCTCTGAGGCTATCGTGGTCATTCTAGGTTTTGCTATGGAGTTATTGTGATGCTTCAGGTTGATGTCTGAAGTTGGCCTGACATCTCGGGTTGAAACTGGGGATGACCTTCACCTCGCGGGTTGCTGCCGGAGTTGATTGGTACCTCCCTGGTTGAGACCGGGGTTGATTTGATTTCCCAGGTTGAGACCGGGGTTGATTGATACCTCCCATGTTGTTGCCGGGGCTGATTGGTACCTCCTGGGTTGAGACCGGGGTTGAACTTGATTGATGGTCCGATTTACTATCAGAGCTTGATTGATGGTCCGATTGACTGTCGGAACTTGATTACCAATATTAGAAATCGAATTTGACTGGAGCATCGATATTGTGGATCTAATTTAAGGTTAATTGACGGTTTTACCCTTCTACTGGATGAGTATTGGGGCAAGGAAAATCTCGAGTGTCTACATAATGAAAGGATTATTATTCAATTCTTTATTGTTAATGAAAGTAGAGTTATTCAAATCTATTGAAGCTATTTAATTATATCTTTATTATTGTTGTATTCTAGTAAGCTGTTGTTTGCTCACTCTTGCATATTAAATAACCATTGAAGCTAAGGTTGAAAGTGTTGACGCTCCGTCAACTAGTAAAGGCAAAGGAAAGATGAACAAGTGAAGACTTATTTTAATTGTTGATTGAATTGTAATAAGACTTTTAGTTATATGTTTTTTTCCACATTAAATGTTTATATCAAGGTTAGATTAAACCTTGGGATGATTTTGGATAAGGTTGTAATTCCTTTTCAAGGAAGATTTAGTATTTATAAAGGTTGTAATTTATCTTGCAATTCTTTATTATTGGGTAGATGTATGTTCTATTTAGAAAGTGAGCACCAAATCTTGTGGAAACGAAGTACCCGGATTTGGGGGTGTCACAAGTTGGTATCAGAGTAGTAGGTTATGAACCTTAGGTGGGGGAAAACCTTAGGTAGTAGCCTTATAGTAAGATCGAATAGATAGTGGTCATAGGTAAAGATAATAAATTACCTTATGTGCTATGTGTTTACGTTTAAGTATTCGAAGAGTGACTACTCAACATCACGTAATAATTAAATTTTAAAATTCTTTTGTCAGGATGACGAATGTAGGAGAGTCCAGTCAGGCTAGAGAGGAGTTACCTCAGGTGCCTGGAGAGGAAGAGCCCCGAGACATCCAAGTTTTCTGGGAGCAGTTGGTTAGGAGAGAGCCATCTCCAGTGATCACCATAGCTGGTTGGGAGCATGAGCTGACACCTATTCCAGAGGAAGAGGAAAAGGATGAGTCAGAGGAGGAAGAGGAGGAAAAGGATTTAGAACAGGAATTTCCACCTCACTCTACTAGTGCTGAGATGTACGAGGCAATCTACGACAGTAACGTGGAGTTACATGGTCGAGTCGGAGAGCTCGAAGAAACCATTCAGCAGTGGGACAAGACTATCGAGGAGATGGATACTGAGCTAGGAGAAGTGCAGTGGAAGCTAATCCACGTAGAGAATGATAAAGACGAGGCACGGGCCTAGCTAGTGAAGCTGAAGAAAGACATCCAAGAAGAGTCGACGAAGCGTGCCAGAGCGGAAGAAACAAGCTTTAGAGCTACTTAACGAGCCGATCGAGCTGAAGACCAGGCTGAAGCCAAGAGGGCCAAACTGAGGGAAATGGAATACGCTTTCCATACGGCTGTAGATAGGGCCCAAGATCGAGTCTTCTATTACCCAGCTCAGTTCCAAGGTTTACCATGGTACGTGGTGGACCGAAGAACGGTGTTCCGGGTGATGGAGGAAGAACGCAAAGAGGCTATGTGACGTCTTAGCATGCCTAGGCAATAGAGCTCTTAATTATGTGCTTCTTTTTGTAATAAATAAATGTAAATCCCATAAATTGAGTTAAGAATGGGATAAGATCCTACAACTTGTTCTAGTTCAGGAAAGATGATATAAATAGCAAAAATGCTATCTATTTGATGTTTTAAAACTACCTATGAATGAATAAAAGAAGTTTATTGACGTGCTATGTGTTCTATGTGAACTGAGTTATTTAAATGTTTAAGTATGAACTTGAATATATAAGAATTGAATAAAGGATCTATTAATAATATTTTCTTAACAGAAAATGCCTCCTAGAAGAAGACCTACACGTCAAAACCTCAAGGGTTCGACAAACAATAATAACAATAACGATGGGACGAATCCCAATTCGGTGCAGCAGTTGGTGAACCTGCTGACGGGAGCACTTATAAATCAGCCGCAAGTGCAGGGCATGACTTTTAAAAAGTTTAAGGCAATAGGACCACCGAAGTTCAAGGGATTGGTAAACCCGATAGATGCCTAGACGTGGGTAATGAAAATAAAGAAGGTCTTCGACGTAGATAGAGTCGGTGAAGACCAAAAGACAGTATACGCAACTTTCATGTTAAAGTCAGATGCTAGTTTCTGGTGGCAAGCCAACAAGACCAGAGAGGGTGAAAGACTCATACTGTGGGAACATTTCAAAGAGATGTTCTTTGAAATGTACTTCTCTATTAGTTCGCAGGACCAGATGGAGGTCTTGTTTCTAGAGCTTATACAGGGAGGGATGACGGTGTCAGAGTATGCCATGAAGTTTAACAAGCTGGCCAGGTTCGCTACATACCAGGTCAGTACTGACGCTAGGAAGGCGAGGAGGTTTGAGCGAGGACTGAAGCCTTGGCTCTATAGCAAGGTCTCCATATTCCAGTTAAACACGTTTGCAGCTATGCTGGAAAAGGCCATACTTGCTGAAGGAGGAAGCGACGTGGTAACCAAATTCAATCAGTATAAGAAGAAGAATAATGAGATGAAACCAAGGCTGGTGGTAGCGGGGCTATTAACGAGAAAAGGAAATGGAACGACAACCCTCTGCTGGGAGTCAGCAGGGAAGCCAGCCGAAGAGGAAGTTCGAAGTATGTGCTACATGCGGGAAGAATCACACTGGAGTGTGCATAAATGGGAAACTGGTGTGCTTTAACAGTGGTCAGGAAGGCCACATTGCGCTAAATTACCCAAACCCGAAGAAGGGGGCTTGCGACACATATGGATCCAAGGATCACATGGCCCGTAGTTGCCCTAAGAAGATAGCTGGAGGGTCAGCAGGGAGCGAAGGAAATGGGAGCGGCAGTACCTTGACTATCGCTGCATCATTGTAAGCTATTCGACCCACTGCCCGGACATTCAACATGACGGTGCAGGATGCTGTGCAATCAAAAGATGTGGTGACAGGTATTATTTCAGTCAATAGTATAAATGCATATGTATTATTTGATTCGGGTGCTACTTGTTCGTTCATATCTGATGACTTTGCTAAGACCCTAGACTTACCTAAAGAGGAATTAGTTTACTCCTTGAACATAGAGATTACGAATAAAGAGGTTATTCCTGTTAGGTTTGTTTAGAAGAATTGTAGATTGGACATTAAGGGTCATGAATTAAGGGTAGATTTAATTCCGATAAAACTTGGGGAATTCGATGTCATACTGGGTATGGATTAGTTATTCAACCATGGGGCGGTAATCGACTGTCAGAAGAAGTCGGTAAACCTTACGACTTCGTTGAAGTTGGTGTTCTATGGTAGAAAATCACCTAGACAAGCGAGTTGTCTGACGATTATGCAAGCCAAGAAACTTTTGACGCAATGCTGTGTAGGATATCTAGCATACATAGTAGATATGCGTAAGGAGAGCCCGAAGGTACATGAGATATTAGTGGTTAATGAGTTTGTGGACGTTTTTCAAAGCGACTTGCCAGGACTTCTGCCAAATAGGGAGATAGAATTCGTGATCGACTTAGCGTCGGGAACTGCTCTAATTTTGAAAGCTCCGTACAGAATGGCTCTAGTAGAGATGAAGGTACTGATGGTTTAACTGCAGGAATTACTGGACAAGAAGTATATTCAGCAGAGCATTTCACTGTGGGGAGCGCCAGTTTTATTCGTGAAGAAAAAGGATGGATCGATGCGGCTTTGCATTTATTATAGGGAGTTGAACAAAGATACGATCAAGAATAGGTATCCTTTACCTAGGATCGATGACTTGTTTGATCAGTTGAAGGGTGCTAGATACTTCTAAAAAATTGATTTGAGGAGTGGGTATCATCAATTAAAGGTGAGAAGGGAAGATATACCGAAGACGGCTTTTAGGACTTGGTATGGTCATTACGAGTTCTTGGTGATGTCATTTGGTCTAACGAATGCCCTAGATGCATTTATGGACCTAATGAATCGAGTGATTAAGCCATTCCTGGATAAGTTCACAGTGGTGTTCATAGATGACATCCTGGTTTATTCTAAAACTGAGGAGGAACACACCGAACATTTGAGACTAACGTTGGAATCGCTAAGACGAGAAAAGTTTTATACAAAATTCTCGAAGTGAGAATTTTGGTTAGAATGTGTGCAATTACTAGGCCACGTGATCGATACGGATGGGATTTTGGTAGATCTGTCGAAGGTTGAAGTCGTGATGAATTGGGATCAGCCGAAGACGCCATCTAAAGTGAGGAGTTTCTTGGGATTGGTGGGTTATTACAGGAGATTTATCCAAGAATTTTCAAAGATCGCAACTCCGTTGACGAATTTGACTCGTCGAACAGTTAAATTTATTTGGATGGAAAAGTGTGAAGAAAGTTTTCAGAAACTTAAGAAGAGGTTGAGTAATGCGCCTGTGTTGTCTTTGCCAGATAGTACGGGTAATTTTATAGTATACAGTGATGCGTCACATAAGGGATTAGATTGTGTGCTGATGCAGAACGGTAAAATCATTGCCTATACGTCACGTCAGCTGAAGGATTACGAGAAGGGGTATCCGACACATGACTTGGAATTGGTGGCAGTACTGTTTGCTCTAAAGATTTAGAGACACTACCTCTATGGAGAAAAGTGTGAGATATATACAGATCACAAAAGTCTGAAGTATATCTTTACAGAGAAGGATTTGAACATGCACCAAAGAAGATGGTTGTAACTAATCAAGGACTACGATTGCGAGATACTTTACCATCAGGGTAAAGCTAACGTTGTCGCATACGCTTTGAGCAGAAAGGGGAAGCTAAATATATTAACTGATCAGGACCAGTTGATAAAAGATATGGCTAGATTAGAACTAGAAGTGAAGTATCTGCAGGAATCGGATGAGATGTTGTTTCAAGTAACTAGTGGTTTTACTCTGGTAGATAAAGTGTAAGAAGCACAACTTCACGATGAAGAATGCGAGAAGATCCGAAAAAGAATAGCCAATGCTGAAGAGTTCAAGTTCAAGATCGATAACGAAGGACTATTACGATTTGAAGGAAGAATCTGGGTACCGCCAGTACTAGAAGTTAAGGAGGAGATTTTGAACGAATCTCACAGTTCAAGATATTCGATTCACCCTGGGAGTACGAAGATGTACCAGGATCTCAGACATCATTTCTGGTGGCCGAATATGAAGAAGGACGTTGCTGAGTGTGTTGTGAAATGGTTGACATGCCATAAAGTCAAAGCAGAACACCAGAGACCTTGCGAATTGCTACAACCGCTGGAGATTCCAGAATGGAAGTGGGAGCATATCACAATGGATTTTGTGATTGGTCTTCCAGCGACTTAGAAGGGTTTCGACGCAATATGGGTAATTGTGGATCGACTGATAAAGTCAGCCCATTTCTTACCAATAAAGATTAAGTTCAACTTGGATCAGTTAGTGAAACTCTACGTGAAGGAAATCATTTCTCGACACGGTGTTCCGTTGTCGATTGTGTCAGACAAAGATCTGCATTTTATATCGAATTTTTGGAAGAGAATACAAGAGTGCTTGGGAACGCAATTGCGAATAAGTACGGCATACCATCCTCAGACCGACGGCCAGAGTGAGAGAACGATTCAGAAGCTAGAGGACATGTGACGCCCCCAAATTCCAGGACCGCCACTTGGTCTCTCGAATTCGGTTCATCACGTGCTCATGGTAATACATCACAATAATAATAATTAAATATCATACGATCACAGCGGAAAATCTATTTTAGAATAATTTACAATGATTTATTATAATTATTCCCCCAAGTCTCGCAACCTACAGTACTTAATAGATTACCTAATAATATCAGTTAACGACTTATTACATAATCTAACTTAAGCTTAAACATAATCAAATCCAGTCTTACTACATCATCTTCATACAATATGAATATATTTAAAACATAACAGACATAAGCTAGTTGGTAGCTTTGCCCTTGCCCTTATCAACGCCCGAAGGTTCACCATGCTCTGCCTTAACTGAAATGTTTTAAGGAAAGCAAGAATGAGCACAAATTGCCCAGCAAGTAATATACAATAAGGGTGAGTAATAAGATTCTCAATTCTCGAAAGGGTATAACAAGATTTGATAGTTCAAGAATAACAAGAATATCAATAGTTCTCAATATCAGTCGCTAAGGACAGGATAATATCAATATGATTCAATAATAAGTCAATTCAAGATTTCAAATAATTGAATACTGAGTAGTCACTACGGACTATGAACTTCTACTAGAATTGACAGTAATAAACTGAAAATCCAACAAAAACAGGTACAACAGGTGATCAGCCTAAAGTACCCTTGTTATGCATAACAATCAACCATACTCAAGTGTGCACGTCGGTTCTCCGACAATTATATATTCCCTTCAAAGAAGGTTGTTCTTCTCAGTCAAATACAAGATCCCGCACCAATCAATTAGTTTGGGTCGCTTTTCAATAATATAAGTCTAGCCGAATCAAATGGCATAGACACTTTCACAATATTCAAGAACAATACTAAGTTCAACATGAATAATAGCTTTAATGAAATAAGAGTTCAAGTATGCTAATTCGATTCAACCGATTAAATAGGAAACTAGTTCGCAATACACAAGATAGGATACTTGCATAGTAAAAGAGTATAAGTTAGGAAACTTTCACAATCATAGATTTCCTTGCATAAAGTAAATGCGTCGGTTAGGATACTTGCACTTTAAAAGAGTGTAAGTAAGAGAACTTGCCTTTAGCGTAGTTTATCCACGAAAAGAAATCAACACTTTCGAATTCCTATCGTAATACAGTTACGTATATATATGATATTCATTAGTCATATAATTTAACTTCACATTTTCTCTTTGAATGTACGATCAACACATAAGCTAAGTTTTACCTAGCTACACAGTTATATAGAATATAATTTCTATCCTTAACGTTCCTTCTTTAGAGTTTAAACGCATTCTCATATTATATAAGATCTCAACAATTAGCAAACATGCTTGCATATTATTAATATCTCATAAGACCACAATCAATACTAAATATATTTCATTTTAGCAAGTTACGGCATCTCCTTAAGTTAACCGTCAAAATCGGGTTCAAGTAACATCATATAATATCACGTAGCATGTATTCATATTTAAAGGATACTTTACATGCTTGTATAACTTTTCCAAATCCAATCGTACATGGTATAGGTTCTTAAGTTAATACTTAAAGCCATTCAAGGACACGAACTCATATGGTCTAACATGGTCGCTTTTAAACACATAAGATATTCATATAACTTGTATTAGTCATGCTCATGAGTACTCGTATTGCATATATGTAGCTAGCATTGTTATTATCTTGAAAACATGCTTTGTTCATGCTAAACTTTAATCATGGCAACTAATCATGGTATATATACATGCATGACACATGAATGAGTCTAAGAGTACTATCACATGTGTTCATAAATGTCAAATTCTAATTCTCGTCATAACATACCAACGTTCACGTTCAAAGCTTATACTTTGTTAGTATAGTTCATTAATAAGGTCTATCATGTTCATGCTTCCTTATGAAACCCATATACACAAGTTAACATGCTTTTCATGTATTTCAAGGCCCTATAAACATGCTCGAAAAGTCAGAATGTATACATGGTTTTTACATGTCAATATCAACCTTCAAAACTTGTATTTTTGTTAGAAAGGTGCACTAGTTGGGTTCACATGTCCATATTATATCACGGAACCTATATACATAAGTTAGTATGCATTTCATGTGTTTCTAGGTCATACTAACATGTCTCGAAAGTCAGAATATTAACATGCTTCATATATGTTAACGTCGTTCATGAAACTTTAAGTTCGTTTTCAAACTATATGTCGTTTGGTTAACCATGCATGCTAATATACTAAAACATGCTCACATTGCCTCATTAGGTTTATATATAAGTATTAATCATGCTTTCATGCTTGTTTAAACAAAAATCAAACAATTAGTTCATAACAGTTTTGTTGCAGAATGCAGAAAAACTGAACACAGAGGCTGGCGCTGCGGCGCGGCACAGCAGCTCACTACTGGCGCTGCGGCGCGAGTGGCGCTGCGTGCGGCGCTGCGGCGCGGGCTGCGGCGCGAGTGGCGCTGCGGCGCGGGATGCGGCGCTGCGGCGTCGAGGCAGTTTTCTGCAGTTCAGACTGCAGCGAAATCCGACCAAAAACCTCCCATTTCATCGATTTCAACATACCCAAATGCTATTAGACTTGTTTAACTTACTAACACGTACATATATGCTTATATAATAGTCAATACCAATTATCAATTCCCAATTTCATGAACACCAACTAATTTCACGATATTTGATGTTTTTACAGAAATCTCAGAAATGGAAACACCAAAAATGAAATTGAAGAGCAATGAAGCATATATAGTAATTCTAATCACATATATAAGTCCTTTAAACAACTAATTATTATTCTCAATTCACAAAACCATAACTTCCAACTGAAATCAAGAATTCACGAATAGAAATTTTGACAGAAAATGACAATGAAGATACGAAGAGGATTTATACCTCTGTAAATGATTTAAGCTTGCTGCTATCTCAATAACACTGATATATATATATATATATGCTCTCTAGTCTCACTTAGCCAAAATGCTCAGCAAAAGAAATGTGAAGGAGATGAGGCTATATTTATAGAACTCCCATTATACAGACAAAGCAATTGTATCCCATATCAAACTAACGGATTATAGGAATGCATGAAGGTTATCAAAGGGTAGGTAATTAGTGGTTGGATTCATCATGAATCCCACTCCCTCCACAATCATGAGCTATGAAATGCTAGTTGCTGAGTTTGGGGAGAAGAAGAAGGAATAGGCCTTAGCTGTATGTCAAGCACGTGAAGAGCAAATGGGACACTTAAAATGAGACAATTGATTTAACTCCTCAGCATTTGCAAATACTACACTTGTATATACACACCATATACATATGTTATATATATATGTACTCTTAGGTTATAATTTAAATCACAATGTACTTCACATAATGTAATAAGTGTAATTTACACACATATAATCCAGGTACGTTTATCTTACTGATATAATACCATCGGATACTACCACATTACATTATATCATATATTATTAAATTGTATTACTCAACAATTATTTATAATAGATCCATGATACATTATTTTAATGTATATCCACACATCATTTGTCACCTACACATATCATAACATATAGTTACTATACATTTAATTCGCATGCTTGCACATATAATTTCTCATCTTATAATTTGAATATTAATTAATAATATACACATATCCTACATCCATCAATATAATTGTTAACCTCCATAACAATTTAATTAACCCTTATATGATTAATTATCACTTTGATATAAATCTTATTGTATTTATAAACACGTTGCTCATTATTATTAAGTTTCTTGCAATAATAATAATCACATATTGTTAATCGATCCTCATTAGTATTTTATAACAGTTAATTAATATTCTTCGATTAACAATTAATATAGATTAATTGTTCGCTTAAATTAATATAATCATTCTTATATTACGCCACTGTGCCACACAAGGCAATCAACGAGTTTATCACAAACTCCACCAATTTCTCAATTATTATAATTATTCAATTATATATAATTGAATTAATTCATCTCATAACACAAAATCATTTATATTCAAATAAATTCTCATTTCCATTAATATATTTATTTAATAATATATGGAAATTCTCGGGTATTACAGGACATGCTGAGAGCTTGCATTATGGACTTCAATGGAAGCTGGGATAATCATCTACCATTGGTGGAGTTCGCCTACAATAATAGTCATCATGCGAGTATCGGCATGCCGCCTTACGAAGCATTATACGGCAGGAAATGCCGAACTCACTTGTGTTGGGATGAAGTCGGTGAACGTCAACTATTGGGACTGGAACTGGTTCAACAAATCGTCAAAATTGTGAAGCTGATCAGAACAAGATTGGTTGCTACTCAAGACAGACAGAAGAAAAATGCCGATCAACATCGACAGAACCAAGAATTTTTACCATGAAGTTTTGTTTTCCTGAAAATATCTCCCTGGAAGGGGAAGATTAGATTCGGCAAGAAGGGGAAGCTGAGTCTTTTATTTATTGGACCTTGAGTTACTACGAAAGGTGGGCGAGGTAGCTTACGAGGTGGCGTTACCTCTGGAGCTAGAGAATATACACAACGTCTTCTACATTTCTGTGTTGAGACCTTACAAACACGACTACAAGCATATAATAGAATATGAGCCTTTACAGTTTGATAAAGACTTAACATACGAAGAAGTGTCTGTTCAAATAGTTAATAGAAAAGAACAAGTACTTAGAAATAAAGTGATACCTTCTGTTAAGGTAATTTGGAGGAACCACAGTGCTGAAGAAGCCACGTGGGAACTCGAAGATGTAATGAAAAAAACGTATCCCCAATTATTTGCTTAGCTATTTGTGTAAACCCTTATATACCGATTATGGGGACAGAATCTTTTTAAGGGGGGAAGAATATAATAGACGAGATTTTTTTTGGTTGTGATTCTGAGGACAGAATCCTTTTAAGGAGAGAAGATTGTAACGAATGAGAATTTTATATATTAATTGTAAATATTTATTGAATTAAATAAATATTTTATTTGATTTATTTTTGGAGTTAAATAAATAAATAATGTGATTATTGTGGAGTAATTTAATTAAGTGTTATATATTAGTTAAATTAATATTTAATATTTTATTTAATTGATGTGTGATGATTTTATGGAGTAGTTCTAATTTAATTGAGATAATTAAATTAGATAAAATTTATGTGATGATTGTTACATAAAATTATAATTAGCGAGTAATTATAATTGTTATGTGGCATTTTTATGTGGTTAATTGATGTTAGCTTTTAATTAATTAAATTAGATGTTAAGGATTTAATTAATTAAAGTGTAACATTAAAATATGTGTTAAAAAATTTATTAAAAGAATAAAAAAAAGGGCTTTTAAATAAGTTTTACCCAAATAAGGCCCTTACTTTTGTTTTAATCTTGTTTTACCAAACAGGGCTTTAAGCTCAAAAAGTTAGTTTTTAAAAATAAATTATTTTTGCCAAACAAAGCCTTATGACTTTTGATTTTCAAAAATTTATAACTGATGTAATTAGTATGGAGTTTAATTGTCAATTATTATAATTATTATATGACTGTCAGTTCTATGTATATATGTTATATGTATAATATATGTATTATATTATACGTTAGTTAGAAAGGTTAGTCAGTGTTAGAACAAAACAAAGAAAAGAGAATACAGAGAAGAGGGAAAAGATAGAGAGAAAATGAAGAAGAGAGAAGGAGAAGGAGAAGCAAGTTTGAGAAATTCAACACCATCATCTTCATCTTTTCTCCTAGCACTAATCAAATGGTATAACCTCTAAATTCAGTTTATATATTTTGTTTTATGTTTTTCATATAGTGATTCTCTGTAACATGAAATTTCATGAAAATTGTATGATCATGGTTTATATATATTTATTATTTTATAGCATGTTTATGTATGATTGTATGCTTGGTTTAGTTGTTAATTCATGCATATATGATGAATATGAGGAATTCATGTTCTTCAAAGAGTTGAGCTATAATATATAACTCAAGCAATGTTTTAAGTGTTCAAGCATATAGTAACCTTATGGAACTAAGTTTTGCCAAGGTGTTTCTAAGGTTTTCGAAAGTAAAAAATAATGTGGATTATATATCTATGATTTTAAATGTGTGTCGAATACATGGATAAACATATGTGTAATAAAAGTATGTCGATATATATGTCAAGTATGTGTGACTAATGTATACCTATGTATACGTAAATAGGATATAATAATTCATTGAGGTGATATTAAGCTATATGTGGTAATCGACAAAAATGCAAGTTTCCTGACTTCCACTCATTTACTGTGCAAGTATCTTATCCTTGTGTTTACTTTATTCAAGGAACGTTGTAAGCAAGTTCCTAACCTTACTCTTTATTGAGCGTTCATTAAGCTAGTGTTATTATTATCGTACAAGTAAACTTTTGAGATTGCAAGTCATATATTATAAACTATATACTTCATGTATAAGATGAAAGTCGATTCAAATTCTTTGAGCTTTAAATCTTGAGATTGAACTTATAATTGTTGTAATCTATGCCATTTGACTCGGCTAGACTTATATTGTTGAAAGGAGACCCAAACCAATCGATTGGTGCGGGATCTTGTGTTTGACTGAGATGAACAACCTTCTTTGAAGGGAAATTATATTTGTCGGGAGAACGACATGCGCACTTAAGTATGATTAAATGTTATGCATAATATAAGGTACTTTAGGCTGATCACCTGTTGTACTTGTTTTATTAGATTTTCAGTATATTACTGTTAATTCTAGTAGAAGTTTATAGTCCTTAGTGACTGCTCAGTATTCAGTTATCTTGAAACCTTGAATTGATTTAGTATTGAATCTTATTGATATCTTTCTGTCCTTAGCGACTATTATTGAGAACTGTTAATATTCTTGTTATCCTTGAACTATCATACCTTGCTATACACTGTTAGATTCGAGAACTAAAATACTCACCCTTGCTGTTATATTACTTGCTGAGCAAACTCATTGCTCATTCTTGCTTTCCCTAAAACATTTCAGTTAAGGCAGAGCAGTGCGGACCCTCGGGCACCGACAAGGGTAAGGAAAGGTTAAAGAGTAGCTGTTAATTACGTAGAACTTTATGATTGTAATAAGAACTTATGCTATTATGTATTAGTTAGGTTTATATATGCTTAAGGTATGTTTAAGCTATGTAATCGATGTTTAAGTTACGAGATCTTGGGATGTGAATAAATTATATTAATTAATTATAATCTATTCGGTAGTAGAGTTGTGTATTATTTCGCGGTGCGATGCGACATTTAGTCGTGCTATTATTATCATGATGTTAGATTATAGAACGTGACAAACCGAATTTGAGTGACCCTGTGGCGGTACGAATTTGGGGGCGTCACACTTTTATCTTTTCTTAGCCACCCTTTCTTTTGCTTTGGTAACTGGTTTAACCACCCGCTGAGGCAGGTACAATGGATTATCCTTTGACAGGATGGAAATTATGTTTTTATAGTAGAGCTTTCAATGTCCCCGTAGTTCCATAGGACCTTCTTCAGACTGAGGATTGGATACTGAGGTCTGAAGGGCAAAATTAGAGGCTGAGGTGCAGTCACCTTCACATGATTTTATTTGTCTTGGACCCCTTTACCTATCAGTACCAGGGGTGTGATGATTGATTCTTTATCGCAAGATATGACAGCCACTGTGTCCTGATACCATGCATCGGGGATCCAGAGGCTATCCTTATCTGTCATGTCAAGGATTTGATCTCCTCTGATTAGGTCACCTTTCTCAATCAGGCCTTGAATTAGGTTACGAAGTGCCCAGCATTCTTCTGTATCATGGCCGGGAGAGTTGGAATGGTACTGACATATTTGGTCAGGTTTGAATTTTCTGGATTGAGTGTTCAGCGGAGGTAGCAAGTTTTCAACCATTCCCTCGTCGATCATCATTTGCAGGATTTCTTCCATTGACTGGTTCAAATTTGTGAAATTCCTTTGAAATAGATACTTCCTACCTGCTTGGACACTTGCTTCTTCGATCCCCATGTCAATCCAGGGTGTAATGCTCATAAGTCCGGCTATGATCTTGATTGGAATTGACTTTCGCTTGAGGAGAGCGACTGCCAATAAATTGTTGGATTTGCTTCAACATCTTTCTGGTGAGTTGATGTTGATAGACGACCAGTTCAGCCAACTGCTCGATTTATTCCTTGATAGACTTTATTTCTTCCTCTATCAAGAATTATTTTTCAAAAGCCTCCCAACTCATTGGGCTGATGTTGTTGGATTGAGTTGATTCTTCAACATAGCGGTGGTATTTGGATCCTTCTCCACTTGAAGTGTTGATCATATTGACACTCTCCTCCTTGTGCTGTGGGAGAGGGTTATCTTGGACATGCGATTGATCGAGTTTTGTGACCACAATTTCTCTATTATCAATCAAATCTTGGATTTTGTGCTTGAGGGACCAACAATCTTGGGTGTCATGGCCCGTTGATCCGGAATGATAAGAACATTTCTTGCTAGGGCCAAAGTTCCTTGAATTAGTGCTAGTTGGCGGAAGGAGTTGGCCAATCTTCTTTTGAGCTGTCAGAAGTTTGAAGACGTTCTTCAAGTGAATACCCTAGTGGGGTGAAAGTCCTTCTGCGTTTGATCTCTATGTTTTTCTAGAACGAAGGATTTGAAGGCTGTGTTGCAGCTTGGAAAGGGGTATAGTTCCTCATTTGAATGGGTGTATTTTTTGAATTATCGCTTGTATTTTGTCCTTGTAACACTAAGGAAACTTCTTCATCTTTCTTTTTGTGGACCCGCCGGGGATTACTCCTATAATTTTTGAATTGGATATGCTCAGCAACAGCTTCGAGTGACGTTAGGTCTTTTATTTTTTCGGACTTGAGTCCCATTTCGGCCATTTCGCTGTTTTTGATCATTTCAGATAAAGGTTTTCCTATGCCTGCTAGAACCTTTTCATAATAAGGAGCTTCTTGAATATTAATGAAGTCATGACTATTTTAGATTCAGTCATGGCTGGGGTGACTTGTGCTGCGACCTGTCTCCATCAGTGGGCATATTCTCTGAATGATTCAGTGTTATTCTTCTTGATTTTGGTAATTTGATACCGATCTGGAGCTAGCTTAGATTGGAAACTGTACTGGCTAAGGAAGGTATGGGCCAATTCTTCCCAACCGTGGATTTTGGAGTTGTCCAGACGGGCATACCAGGCTCTGGCTTCTCCAGTTAAACTATTTTGAAATAGCTGCATTCGAAGTTTCTCATCCTCAGCATAGGATCCGAGTTCTCCAATGAAAACTTTTAGGTGTGTATAAGGATCCCCTAATCCGTCATATTTCTCGAAATCAGGAACTTAAAATTTTTTGGGATATCGAGCCCCGGGAAATATGCATAGATCTGAGTAGTTGACACTGCCAAATGCCCCAATTCCTTTGATAAACCGGAGGGTTTCTTCCATTTGTTGCATTTTCTTGAGAATGTCACCAGCTTTCTGTTCTTTGATTAGGATGGTGATTTCTGGAGTTTTGTTGATTGTATCCTTGTTCTGGGGTCCAGGGATCTGAGTTTCAGCCTTTTCTGTATCTTGATCGCTAGCAACACTACCAGATGCTCCTGGTTCTGGATGAGTTTGAGATTATTTCTCTTTGAAGGCCTTGCTTTGCTCTCGATAGAAACCGGCTAGCTCGGCTATCTGATTTTTCAATCCTTCGAATTCATCCCTAGACACATGGGTGGATTCTGGTGGAGCACTTGAAGCCATGTCCGTAGATGGAATGGGTGCTTTTCTGCCCTTTGATCTGGTGATAGGACCAATTTTTCCCTACCTACACCAAAACGTATGCGTGTCAGTTCCCTGTGGTAGGTAATGACTGGATGCATTTATGATGTGTGTTTTTTAAGTTTATCCTGCAAAATCGAGGTTAGTTATTTTGATGGCAGGATGACAGGATATTTGACAGGAATGTAAATCTTTCATTACTGTCATTTACATTGTGCTCCTTAGTAATTGGAGACTTGACATGGAATTGAAAGAGGAAGGCATGAAGAAGCATCCCGTCGGATTCGGTTGATCATAAGCTGACCTATCCTAGGTTACTCTAGAGGCTTTTGTTTCGGCATGAAGGTTCCCAGATCATTGCAATCTACTAGAATGGAAGTTAATCCAATCGTTCAATTGGAGAGAATCTAGGTGGTGAATTTTTAGGAGGCAGCCCCGGAGACTTAGTCGTCCCCAGAGTCCTTACTTACCGCCGATCGGGTTAGCCTCCTAGTGGAGGGACACATAACATACATTCACATACATCGGCCTCACCGCTTATGCATGCAATGACAGTTCGTGCGAAGCACTAATATGGGTGTGAAGCACTAAAGCATTCATTCTCATTCATTAAATGTAAAGGCATAGCATTCATACATTCAGTGAAAGACACAGCATTCACTCATCCATTGACTATGGAGACGCAGGATTTCACGTATTCAATAGTTTTGAAAGGGAAATGTTTGAAAAGATTAAAAGCAGCCTAAGTTCTCTATTGTCCCCAGCAGAGTCGCCACCTGTCGACGTTGGAAAATTTAAGAAATTCCGCGGGTCGGTTTGTAACCCGGTTTTTCTCAAATCGATCTTCCTAAGTTATCTATACCCTTATTCTTTTTTTATTGCAAAAAAGGTTTTGAAGGGTTTTTTAGGAAAGAGGCCAACATTTGTATATGTCGACGATTTGATTTGATTTAAACAGAGTCACCAGTTGGTAGTTTTGAAAATGGTTGTACCAACTCAACCAAATTTGATTTGAAAAGAGGCCCAATTGCTGGACACTGTCGAAACTTGATCTTTGAAATCGGAGTTTTGAGTTTGGGGGCTTGGTTAGGTGTGGGGAAGGTGTTAGGCACCCCATAACTCCCGTGTAAACACGGTACCGCAATATTTTCAATATTTCTCTTAAAACTGGAATGCGTTAGTGAATGCTATTTGAAAATTGGGCCTTTGGATTGATTGAAAGCTTTGACGGGCTTCGTTGAGCCTATATACAAAGGGTTTGATTTGAATTTGAAAATCAATCTTTAATTTGTTTTGCAAAAAGCATCATTTAATTTGATTTGCAAAAGCTTTTGAATTGAATTGATTGGGATGATTTGAAAGCTGGTTTTATCAAACCCTTACGCTGACAAAGGAATTGAAGCATATCGCTACCCTCAATTTTATCTTTATAGCCTTAAGGATACATGCAGTTGGTGACTTATCGGGCTGCGAAGCATTCTCAACTACATAAATATAAAGTGTCGGTCTCCTCATGGGTATGAAAACCATCGAAGGGACGCTGACACGACAATCTATATTTTCACTATGTTGAGAGCTTAAATTCGGATAACCGTTTTAAGGTCTGTGCATGTACATTTTACAGAAAAAACTGGCAGGGTACATCTGTAAATCGGAGTTTGTCCATCGTGGGAATTAGATTCTGATCAGTTTGATCATGAATCCCACGATTCTTAGGCTCACATAGGAGTAGCTATAAAACCTACACAGTTCAAATTTGTACAGAAGTAGATAAATATCCCAAAATTGCCAGAACCATGGATTCATTCAGTAAATCCCGGTCCGGACGGCAGAAGCATCTCGTTCCCAATAGATAGCGATCTAAGGGACGCGAGGTTGCTTTTGAAGCTAAAACTATAAAAATAACTAAAGTTAAAGAAATCTCATCCATTATAGCTTCTAGGTTATGTCGGGACCTGTTTGAACCGTTGAAAGCTAGAAGTGGCGAGATTTTGATAAATATAGTTCGCCCTCAGAAATGTCAGTGCAAATTCATATACAAATGAATGTTAAATGCAGCAGTTGAATAAATTAAATAAAGCAATATATAATTATATATATATATATATAAAAGCTGTAAAAGGGCAATGAGTTTTCACTCGCAAACCCGGACTGGAATCGATATATATATATATATCAACTGTAAATAGCCACGAAATAATCCAGACTGTGACAGAAATATATATATATATATATATATATATATATATAAACAGTAATAAGGGCGATGGGTTTTCACGCCGGTGCCCTTGCTAGAATTGAAATTGATAGAAAGTTATCACCCAATGACTGGGGAGAGCACCCAATATAGGGAAGTGTGCAAAAGCAATAAAAAGGCCTCAAAGTAATTATATATATATATATATATATATTGACAGAAATGTAGTCCAACCAAGACTGATAGAAATACTAGTGATGGTGAATGTCGCTTATATATGTGTAAATATATATAAAAGCGGTAAACTACCACAGATTTGAAATCCAGGCTTGACAGAATTGAAATGTTAGTACATAAACAGTTAAATATATACTAAAAAAAAGCCAAACCTAGACTGGGAAGATAACCAGTCCGACGAAGTTGCCAAAGCTATGTGTGCTAGTGTATAGAAGCTATTGGAGCTGACGGATCGTCAATCCGAGTTGTAGAAATGTTGAAATTGGAGTTTATGTACAAAAATGTATCAAATTTTGATGAAAACAGCCACGGAACTAAGTTCTGGGCATATTTAGAAGATAAAACTTGATGTGCAGGTGCAAAACAGTGCAAAGTAGTAGTATTGACTTGCTGATCGTAAAAATACTTACAATGGGCTGCACTACGGGCTTTTTGCCGAATCGTAGGCCTTAAACGTCCAAATCTACCAGTGGTTTTTTGATATGTGGTATTATATGGGTATGTCTATGTGTTGGAGTGAAAAATTTGGGTTTGGAAGAGCTGTAGAAGTCAAAAAATCAGTCGGACAGGGCTTCGCTGCGCTTCTTGCTTATGCAAATGAGAAGGGGCTGCCCCTCTATTTATAGAGGGGGGAACCGCACCTCTATATGCGGCTACTGCAGGTAGTGGTGCGGCCACTCGAGGTGGGTCCCTCATGCCCAACTTGGTTATCTCGAAGTACGTGCACTACGAGCAATACGATGTCCGATCAGAAACTTTCTAACTTTTGATCGGAGCGTCCGTTTGAGGTGTGCGATACTTTTTCGGAAAGCTCTCACCGAGAGTGTTGCAATGACATGGAAAAAAAACATTTTCTGGGTCCAGGAAGACGGATTCATAACCAAGTCTTCGATTCCCCGCAGTTTGTCCGTTAAACTGTCTTGTGTTGTTGCCACTCGGGATCGTTGTTAGGGTTTATTCTAACTTTGGCGGCATTGATTTTGCTTGAGTTTAACCAAGTTGGTTGAAAGTTGGCAAAAGGACCGTTGTACCCCTCCCGGGGCTACCTGTAGTGTCGGCATGGTCGCTGGTTGACTTTCGAGAGCTGATTCCAAGACTTGGATCCCAGTCGAGTCTTTTGACCTCAGGGTTGTCTCTGAGGCTATCGTGGTCATTCCAGGTTTTGCTATGGAGTTGTTGCGATGCTTCAGGTTGATGTCTGAAGTTGGCCTGACATCTCGGGTTGAAACTGGGGATGACCTTCACCTCGCGGGTTGCTGCCGGAGTTGATTGGTACCTCCCTGGTTGAGACCGGGGTTGATTTGATTTCCCGGGTTGAGACCGGGGTTGATTGATACCTCCCATGTTGTTGCCGGGGCTGATTGGTACCTCCTGGGTTGAGACCGGGGTTGAACTTGATTGATGGTCCGATTGACTATCAGAGCTTGATTGATGGTCCGATTGACTGTCGGAACTTGATTACCGATATTGGAAATCGAATTTGACTGGAGCACCGATATTGTGGATCTAATTTAGGGTTAATTGACGGTTTTACCCTTCTACTGGATGAGCATTGGGGCAATGAAAATCTCGAGTGTCTACATAATGAAAGGATTATTATTCAATTCTTTATTGTTAATGAAAGTAGAGTTATTCAAATCTATTGAAGCTATTTAATTATATCTTTATTATTGTTGTATTCTAGTAAGTTGTTGTTTGCTCACTCTTGCATATTAATTAACCATTGAAGCTAAGGTTGAAAGTGTTGACGCTCCGTCAACTAGTAAAGGCAAAGGAAAGATGAACAAGTGAAGACTTATTTTAATTGTTGATTGAATTGTAATAAGACTTTTAGTTATATGTTTTTTTCCACATTAAATGTTTATGTCAAGGTTAGATTAAACCTTGGGATGATTTTGGATAAGGTTGTAATTCCTTTTCAAGGAAGATTTAGTCTTTATAAAGGTTGTAATTTATCTTGCAATTCTTTATTATTGGGTAGATGTATGTTCTATTTAGAAAGTGAGCACCAAATCTTGTGGAAACGAAGTACCCGGATTTGGGGGTGTCACAAGTTGGTATCAGAGTAGTAGGTTATGAACCTTAGGTGGGGGAAAAACCTTAGGTAGTAGCCTTATAGTAAGATCGAAAAGATAGTGGTCATAGGTAAAGATAATAAATTACCTTATGTGCTATGTGTTTACGTTTAAGTATTCGAAGAGTGACTACTCAACATCACGTAATAATTAAATTTTAAAATTCTTTTGTCAGGATGACGAACGTAGGAGAGTCCAGTCAGGCTAGAGAGGAGTTACCTCAGGTGCCTGGAGAGGAAGAGCCCCGAGACATCCAAGTTATCTGGGAGCAGTTGGTTAGGAGAGAGCCATCTCCAGTGATCACCATAGCTAGGTTGGGAGCATGAGCTGACACCTATTCCAGAGGAAGAGGACAAGGATGAGTCAGAGGAGGAAGAGGAGGAAAAGGATTTAGAACAGGAATTTCCACCTCACTCTACTAGTGCTGAGATGTACGAGGCAATCTACGACAGTAACGTGGAGTTACATGGTCGAGTCGGAGAGCTCGAAGAAACCATTCAGCAGTGGGACAAGACTATCGAGGAGATGGATACTGAGCTAGGAGAAGTGCAGTGGAAGCTAATCCACGTAGAGAATGATAAAGACGAGGCACGGGCCTAGCTAGCGAAGCTGAAGAAAGACATCCAAGAAGAGTCGACGAAGCGTGCCAGAGCGAAAGAAACAAGCTTTAGAGCTACTTAACGAGCCGATCGAGCTGAAGACCAGGCTGAAGCCAAGAGGGCCAAACTGAGGGAAATGGAATACGCTTTCCATACGGCTGTAGATAGGGCCCAGGATCGAGTCTTCTATTACCCAGCTCAGTTCCAAGGTTTACCATGGTACGTGGTGGACCGAAGAACGGTGTTCCGGGTGATGGAGGAAGAACGCAAAGAGGCTGTGTGACGTCTTAGCATGCCTAGGCAATAGAGCTCTTAATTATGTGCTTCTTTTTGTAATAAATAAATGTAAATCCCATAAATTGAGTTAAGAATGGGATAAGATCCTACAACTTGTTCTAGTTCAGGAAAGATGATGTAAATAGCAAAAATGCTATCTATTTGATGTTTTAAAACTACGTATGAATGAATAAAAGAAGTTTATTGACGTGCTATGTGTTCTATGTGAACTGAGTTATTTAAATGTTTAAGTATGAACTTGAATATATAAGAATTGAATAAAGGATCTATTAATAATATTTTCTTAACAGAAAATGCCTCCTAGAAGAAGACCTACACGTCAAAACCTCGAGGGTTCGACAAACAATAATAACAATAACGATGGGACGAATCCCAATTCGGTGCAGCAGTTGGTGAACCTGCTGACGGGAGCACTTATAAATCAGCCGCAAGTGCAGGGCATGACTTTTAAAAAGTTTAAGGCAATAGGACCACCGAAGTTCAAGGGATTGGTAAACCCGATAGATGCCTAGACGTGGGTAATGAAAATGGAGAAGGTCTTCGACGTAGCTAGAGTCGGTGAAGACCAAAAGACAGTATATGCAACTTTCATGTTAAAGTCAGATGCTAGTTTCTGGTGGCAAGCCAACAAGACCAGAGAGGGTGAAAGACTCATACTGTGGGAACATTTCAAAGAGATGTTCTTTGAAATGTACTTCTCTATTAGTTCGCAGGACCAGATGGAGGTCCAGTTTCTAGAGCTTATACAGGGAGGGATGACGGTGTCAGAGTATGCCATGAAGTTTAACAAGCTGGCCAGGTTCTCTACATACCAGGTCAGTACTGACGCTAGGAAGGCGAGGAGGTTTGAGCGAGGACTGAAGCCTTGGCTCTACAGCAAGGTCTCCATATTCCAGCTAAACACGTTTGCAGCTATGCTGGAAAAGGCCATACTTGCTGAAGGAGGAAGCGACGTGGTAACCAAATTCAATCAGTATAAGAAGAAGAATAATGAGATGAAACCAAGGCTGGTGGTAGCGGGGCTATTAACGAGAAAAGGAAATGGAACGATAACCCTCTGCTGGGAGTCAGCAGGGAAGCCAGCCGAAGAGGAAGTTCGAAGTATGTGCTACATGCAGGAAGAATCACACTAGAGTGTGCATAAATGGGAAACTGGTGTGCTTTAAAAGATGTGGTGCCCGGACATTCAACATGACGGTGCAGGATGCTGTGCAATCAAAAGATGTGGTGACAGGTATTATTTCAGTAAATAGTATAAATGCATATGTATTATTTGATTCGGGTGCTACTTGTTCGTTCATATCTGATGACTTTGCTAAGACCCTAGACTTACCTAAAGAGGAATTAGTTTACTCCTTGAACACAGAGATTGCGAATAAAGAGGTTATTCCTGTTAGGTTTGTTTACAAGAACTGTAGATTGGACATTAAGGGTCATGAATTAAGGGTAGATTTAATTCCGATAAAACTTGGGGAATTCGATGTCATACTGGGTATGGATTGGTTGTTCAACCATGGGGCAGTAATCGACTGTCAGAAGAAGTCGGTAAACCTTACGACTTCGTTGAAGTTGGTGTTCTATGGTAGCAAATCGCCTAGACAAGCGAGTTGTTTGACGATTATGCAAGCCAAGAAACTTTTGACGCAATGCTGTGTAGGATATCTAGCATACATAGTAGATATGCGTAAGGAGAGCCCGAAGGTACAAGATATATTAGTGGTTAATGAGTTTGTGGACGTTTTTCAAAGTGACTTGCCAGGACTTCTGCCAAATAGGGAGATAGAATTCGTGATCGACTTAGCGTCGGGAACTGCTCCAATTTCGAAAGCTCCGTACAGAATGGCTCTAGTAGAGATGAAGGAACTGATGGTTTAACTACAGGAATTACTGGACAAGAAGTATATTCAGCAGAGCATTTCACTGTGGGGAGCGCCAGTTTTATTCGTGAAGAAGAAGGATAGATCGATGCGGCTTTGCATTTATTATAGGGAGTTGAACAAAGATACGATCAAGAATAGGTATCCTTTACCTAGGATCGATGACTTGTTTGATCAGTTGAAGGGTGCTAGATACTTCTAAAAAATTGATTTGAGGAGTGGGTATCATCAGTTAAAGGTGAGAAGGGAAGATATACCGAAGACGGCTTTTAGGACTCGGTATGGTCATTACGAGTTCTTGGTGATGTCATTTGGTCTAACGAATGCCCTAGATGCATTTATGGACCTAATGAATCGAGTGATTAAGCCATTCCTAGATAAGTTCATAGTGGTGTTCATAGATGACATCCTGGTTTATTCTAAAACTGAGGAGGAACACACCGAACATTTGAGACTAACGTTGGAATCGCTGAGACGAGAAAAGTTTTATACAAAATTCTCGAAGTGAGAATTTTGGTTAGAATGTGTGCAATTACTAGGCCACGTGATCGATACGGATGGCATTTTGGTAGATCTGTCGAAGGTTGAAGTCGTGATGAATTGGGATCAGCCGAAGACGCCATCTAAAGTGAGGAGTTTCTTGGGATTGGTGGGTTATTACAGGAGATTTATCCAAGAATTTTCAAAGATCGCAACTCCGTTGACGAATTTGACTCGTAAAACAGTTAAATTTATTTGGACATAAAAGTGTGAAGAAAGTTTTCAGGAACTTAAGAAGAGGTTGAGTAATGCGCCTGTGTTGTCTTTGCCAGATAGTACGGGTAATTTTATAGTATACAGTGATGCGTCACATAAGGGATTAGATTGTGTGCTGATGCAGAACGGTAAAGTCATTGCCTATACGTCACGTCAGCTGAAGGATTACGAGAAGGGGTATCCGACACATGACTTGGAATTGGTGGCAGTACTGTTTGCTCTAAAGATTTAGAGACACTACCTCTATGGAGAAAAGTGTGAGATATATACAGATCACAAAAGTCTGAAGTATATCTTTACAGAGAAGGATTTGAACATGCACCAAAGAAGATGGTTGTAACTAATCAAGGACTACGATTGCGAGATACTTTACCATCAGGGTAAAGCTAACGTTGTCGCATACGCTTTGAGCAGAAAGGGGAAGCTAAATATATTAACTGATCAGGACCAGTTGATAAAAGATATGGCTAGATTAGAACTAGAAGTGAAGTATCTGCAGGAATCGGATGAGATGTTGTTTCAAGTAACTAGTGGTTTTACTCTGGTAGATAAAGTGTAAGAAGCACAACTTCACGATGAAGAATGCGAGAAGATCCGAAAAAGAATAGCCAATGCTGAAGAGTTCAAGTTCAAGATCGATAACGAAGGACTATTACGATTTGAAGGAAGAATCTGGGTACCGCCAGTACTAGAAGTTAAGGAGGAGATTTTGAACGAATCTCACAGTTCAAGATATTCGATTCACCCTGGGAGTACGAAGATGTACCAGGATCTCAGACATCATTTCTGGTGGCCGAATATGAAGAAGGACGTTGCTGAGTGTGTTGTGAAATGCTTGACGTGTCAGAAAGTCAAAGCAGAACACCAGAGACCTTGCTGATTGCTACAACCGCTAGGAGATTCCAGAATGGAAGTGGGAGCATATCATAATGGATTTTGTGATTGGTCTTCCAGCGACTTAGAAGGGTTTCGACGCAATATGGGTAATTGTGGATCGACTGATAAAGTCAGCCCATTTCTTACCAATAAAGATTAAGTTCAACTTGGATCAGTTAGTGAAACTCTACGTGAAGGAAATCATTTCTCGACACGGTGTTCCGTTGTCGATTGTGTCCGACAAAGATCTGCATTTTATATCGAATTTTTGGAAGAGAATACAAGAGTGCTAGGGAACGCAATTGCGAATAAGTACGGCATACCGTCCTCAGACCGACGGCCAGAGTGAGAGAACGATTCAGAAGCTAGAGGACATGCTGAGAGCTTGCGTTATGGACTTCAATGGAAGTTGGGATGATCATCTACCATTGGTGGAGTTTCGCCTACAATAATAGTCATCATGCGAGTATCGGCATGCCGCCTTACGAAGCGTTATACGGCAAGGAAATGCAGAACTCACTTGTGTTGGGATGAAGTCGGTGAACGTCAACTATTGGGACTGGAACTGGTTCAACAAATCATCAAAATTGTGAAGCTGATCAGAACAAGATTGGTTGCTACTCAAGACAAAAAGAAGAAATATGCCGATCAACATCGACAGAACCAAGAATTTTTACCATGAAGTTTTGTTTCCTGAAAGTATCTCCCTGGAAGGGGAAGATTAGATTCGGCAAGAAGGGGAAGCTGAGTCCCCTATTTATTGGACCTTTTAAGTTACTACGAAAGGTGGGCGAGGTAGCTTACGAGGTGGCGTTACCTCTAGGAGCTAGAGAATATACACAACGTCTTCCACATTTCTGTGTTGAGACCTTACAAACACGACTACAAGCATATAATAGAATATGAGCCTTTACAGTTTGATAAAGACTTAACATACGAAGAAGTGTCTGTTCAAATAGTTAATAGAAAAGAACAAGTACTTAGAATTAAAGTGATACCTTCTGTTAAGGTAATTTGGAGGAACCACAGTGCTGAAGAAGCCACGTGGGAACTCGAAGATGTAATGAAAAAAACATATCCCCAATTATTTGCTTAGCTATTTGTGTAAACCCTTATATACCGATTATGGGGACAGAATCTTTTTAAGGGGGAAGAATATAATAGACGAGATTTTTTTTGGTTGTGATTCTGAGGACAGAATCCTTTTAAGGAGAGAAGATTGTAACGAATGAGAATTTTATATATTAATTATAAATATTTATTGAATTAAATAAATATTTTATTTGATTTATTTTTGGAGTTAAATAAATAAATAATGTGATTATTGTGGAGTAATTTAATTAAGTGTTATATATTAGTTAAATTAATATTTAATATTTTATTTAATTGATGTGTGATGATTTTATGGAGTAGTTCTAATTTAATTGAGATAATTAAATTAGATAAAGTTTATGTGATGATTGTTACATAAAATTATAATTAGCGAGTAATTATAATTGTTATGTGGCATTTTTATGTGGTTAATTGATGTTAGCTTTTAATTAATTAAATTAGATGTTAAGGATTTAATTAATTAAAGTGTAACATTAAAATATGTGTTAAAGAATTTATTAAAAGAATAAAAAAAGGGCTTTTAAATAAGTTTTACCCAAACAAGGCCCTTACTTTTGTTTTAATCTTGTTTTACCAAACAGGGCTTTAAGCTCAAAAAGTTAGTTTTTAATAATAAATTATTTTTGCCAAACAAAGCCTTATGACTTTTGGTTTTCAAAAATTTATAACTGATGTAATTAGTATGGAATTTAATTGTCAATTATTATAATTATTATATGACTGTCAGTTATATGTATATATGTTATATGTATAATATATGTATTATATTATACGTTAGTTAGAAAGGTTAGTCAGTGTTAGAACAAAACAAAGAAAAGAGAATACAGAGAAGAGGGAAAAGATAGAGAGAAAATGAAGAAGAGAGAAGGAGAATGAGAAGCAAGTTTGAGAAATTCAACACCATCATCTTCATCTTTTCTCCTAGCACTAATCAAATGGTATAACCTCTAAATTCAGTTTATATATTTTGTTTTATGTTTTTCATATAGTGATTCTCTGTAACATGAAATTTCATGAAAATTGTATGATCATGGTTTATATATATTTATTATTTTATAGCATGTTTATGTATGATTGTATGCTTGGTTTAGTTGTTAATTCATGCATATATGATGAATATGAGGAATTCATGTTCTTCAAAGAGTTACAGTGCAAGTATTTTGAAATTATATATATATATACATATATATATATATATAGTTTTCTTTTAAAAATCAAAGGAATCCATGTTTGATTGTTCATTTTGTTTAAATTAATTGTAGATGATGATAACATGTTTAAAGATTTAATTATTATGCTTGAAATTGTGTGAATTGGTTTAAAAACAAAAGTTCAGTGTTCAATTTCATCAAGAACACTTAACAATGGCTTTCTTCACAAATCATGAAATTGAGTTTTTATTATGTGTTTTAATGATTTAATGTGTTAAAACATGTTAGCAACTTTAATATTATATTTTTTGTAAAGTGTTATATGTATTATGTTGGTTGAATTCAGAACTCAATGTGGAGAAATAAGCCAAATTGGCTTTTTCTCTGCACAGTTCGCGAACTGTCTGCGTTCGCTACAAGGGACTTGCCCCGGCGGGCATGTCAAGGCCAAAACTCCCGCCCCGGCGGGGGGTTGCAGAAAATAATAATTTTTATTGTTTTTGTATATTTTGAAAAGCTAATTGTATATAATAAATTTTATGGCATAATAGGTATACATTAAAATGCTAAATGCATAGTAATATATTATATAAATAAAATATAATATGTAATTATAATTGGATTAATTATAATTAAAGCAAAGGTTTAAATTATAATTGGTTAATTATAATTATAGTTTGATTAATTTTAATCAGTTGAATGTTAATTTAAATTATAATTTGTTTAACTATAATTTAATGATGTAGTTTGATTAATTATAAATTATAATTTATTTAATTATAATTTAACTAATATAAGATGTAATTATAATTAAAGTGAATGTTTAAATTATAAGTTGTTTAATTATAATATGAGTACATAATGATTATTTGATTTAATTATGTAAGCAAGTAATATGATTATGTGATGTGATTAATAAATTATTAACTTAATAATTAAACAAGAATGAGTTAACCTAGATTGGTTAACTAATTATGTGAATTAGTTATGTATTAACTAATTTAGATTATTGTGATTAAATATATGTGTGTATGAAGTGTTACAGAACGTGATTTTAATAGTAGCTTGCGCTTGAGGCAAGTTTTCTATCCTTAAACTCGTCAATTATATACAAGTTCTTTAATTCTTATATTGTGCAAGTCCTCTAAACTCAAACCTTACTTGAGTTGTTTTTATTGATCATAATGATGCTAATTATTCATACTCTTTATAAATTTCATATTAAGTAAATATTATCAAAGTTTATTATTGAATTAACATAATCTTGACTTAATTGTTCATGCAGGGTCTATATTATCTCTTAAATGCTTTAAGTTTGATTCTAAAGCATATAAGTTATCCATAATCTTTTATTTGTGAATTATTCTTGATTGTTGTAAGTCTATTCAACTATTCCTTAGTTGATGAACGTTGAATTCTAAATTACCCTTCTAAGCTTATCCAAACCAAACTTTCTTTTGTGCGGACTTGTATTCAAATACTGAGATGAACAACCCTATTTATTAGGGGAGGTTACTATGCAAAAGCGTTAAGATATTTGTGCACAATACATGGTACGAAGGGATGATCCCCCTTAGTACGAGTTAAGGTCCATAATCTAAATGACTGTTAAAGGTTTTTAATAGAAATATTTATAACCTAAGACAAAATTTCAAGGTCTTATGACCCTCAGATGATTTCAATATTCGAAATTCTAATTATTAATGAAAGGATTATTATTCAATTATTTATTGTTGATGAAAGTAAAGTTATTCAAATCAATTGAAGATATTTCATTATATCTTTATTATTGTTGTATTCTAGTGAGCTGTTGTTTGCTCACTCTTGCATATTAAATAACCATTGCAGTTAAGGTTGAAAGTGTTGACACTCCGTCAACTAGTAAAGGGAAAGGAAAGTTGAACAAGTGAAGACTTGTTTTAATTATTGATTGAATTGTAATAAGAATTTTAGTTATGTGTTTATTTTCGTATTAAATGTTTATGTTAAGGATAGATTAAACCTTGGGATAATTTTGGATATAGTTGTAATTCCTTTTCAATGAAGATTTTAGTATTTATAAAGGTTGTAATTTATCTTGTAATTCTTTATTATTAGGTAGATGTATGTTCTATTTAGAAAGTGAGCACCAAATCTTGTAGAAACGAAGTACCCGAATTTGGGGGTGGGTATCAGAGCAATAGGTTATGAACCTTAGGTGGGGAGAAAAACCTTAGGTAGTAGCCTTATAGTAAGATCGAAAAGATAGTGGTGATAGGTAAAGTTAATAAATTATCTTATGTGCTATGTATTTACGTTTAAGTATTTGAAGAGTGACGACTCGACATCACATAATAATTAAACTTTAAAATTCTTTTGTCAGGATGACGAACGTTGGAGAGTCCAGTCAGGCTAGAGAGAAGTTACCTCAGGTGCCTAGAGAGGAGGAGCCCCGAGACATCCAAGTTGTCTGGGAGCAGTTAGTTAAGAGAGAGCCATCTCCAGTGATCATCGTAGCTGGCCGGTAGCATGAGCTGACACCTATTCCAAAGGAAGAGGACGAGGATGAGTCTGAGGAGGAAGAGGATTCGAAGAGGAATTTCCACCTCACTCTACTAGTGCTGAGATGTACAAGGTAATCTACGACAATAATGTAGAGCTAAATGGACGAGTCAGAGAGCTCGAAGAAACCATCCAGCAGCGGGACTGGCTAATGCACTACGAGGGTATAAACGATGAAATCCCGGACAGTGACAAAGAGCATCAGATCCTAATTCCTCGTATCATGAAGGGAAAGGGTGGCAATTCAAAGAAGAACCTGACCCTAATATCAAGGATGTCTCAGTTATCATCAGAGATGAGACAGATGACCATAAATCCTTTATCTTCCCTATTCACGAGGACCTGACATTGGACAATTAGAGTAGCCCCCCATACTTCATTTAAAAAAGGTAAAAGGGTAGAAAGTCCATCTTCCCTAAAACATAGTTTCATTTACTGCTTATTTTGTTGCACAACTATAGAAGTAACTTTTGTCATGCTTTGATAAATGGTTTGTATGTTTAAACATTTTCATATATTAAAGTGAAAGCATTTTGTTTTCAGGACTCCAGAATTGGATGTGTTTGTCCCTGCTGATGAGATGCCAACCTGTCACAATGACTACAACTTTGATGTAGAACTGAACTTCGACTTAATGGAAATTGATCAAGAATAGATCGATGACTATGAGGTGTCCGAGGAGATCAAAGGATGGGTCGAAGACGAACTCAAACCAAACCTCGATCAAACCACCACTGTCAATATCGGAACCTTAGAAAACCTCAAAGAAATCCCGATAGGCATAGACCTCACCAAAGACCAAAAAGCCTACCTGATTGAACTCTTAACATAGTATGGCATGCATTCTTTTGTGGATTGCTTTGCTGGTTACCATCAAATTATGGTCGCTGAAGAAGACAGGGAGATGATAGCCTTCATCACTCCCTGGGGAACTTTCTGTTATCAACATTTATCCTTCAGCCTCATCAATGATGGTGCCACATATCAACGAGCCATGATGGCCCTATTTCATGACATGATGCACAAGGAGATAGAGGTTTATGTGGATGACATCATCGTCAAATCCCGGAAGGAGGACTATTACGTCAGCCATCTCAAAAAGCTGTTCAATAGGTTGCGTATGTATAACCCCAAGTTGAATCCAGCCAAATGTGTTTTTAGTGTTAAATCGAGCAAGTTGTTGGGATTTCTGGTGAGTAATAGAGGCATTGAGCTGGATTCCACCAAGATTAAAGCCATCACGGAGATGCCCGTGCCCTAAATAGAAAAATAAATACGGGGGTTCTTGGGAAGAATAAATTTCATAAGCAGGTTCATCTCCTAGCTCACAGCAACGTGTGAACCTATCTTCAAACTGCTAAGGAAGAATTTCGCCAGGAAGTGGAATGAAGATTGTCAAAAAGCCTTCCTTGCCATCAAGAAGCAGTTGATCGAAGCACCTGTCTTGGTACCCCCAAGGGATGAGGTTCTCTTATTTATGTACCTGTCAGTCAATGCCAACGCAATGGGCTGTATGCTAGAACAGAAAGATTATAGTAGCAAGGAGAGTGCTATCTACTATATCAGCAAAAGATTCAGCAGCGGTGAATAGAAGTACACTCTGATTGAGAAAATATGATGTGCGTTAGCATGGGCCGCCATAAGGTTACAACACTATTTGTGTGACACCCCTGAATCCCGGTCCTCTGACCCCGGTCCGGTCACCACAATACAATACTAACATCCACCTCTAAACAACATACGATAACTAAAAATGCGAAATATAATAAACGTACGTCGTTCATTCAAAAGGTGTTACTAGTCCCAAGATTCGATAACCTTAATACATCATTACAAACATACCCTAGAATAATCATTAGGGTTCATATTACATTAATAGTAATTAAACTAGCATAAAGGTAAAGTCTGCTCCTTGCAAACTAATCCTACATCTTCCCTTTACCCTTGTCCTTCCTTGAAGTCTCGGGCTTAACTGCAATATAAGTCATGATATAGCAAGAATGAGCAACAAGTTTGCTCAGCAAGTTTAAATACAACAATAAAGGATATATCATGATGAATGGAAAAATATCTGATAATGAATTCAACAATATGAATATCTTAAGGATTCAACAATATGAATATTAGAACGATTCAATAATATGAATATTTGAACGATTCAACAATATAAATATTAGATAGATTCAATGATATGAACATCTGAACAATTCAACAATATGAATATTAAAAGCAAATATAATAATTGCCTTTAGAATGACTGATAGTCGAGTAGACTCTGAACTATAACTTTCCAATGGGTTCAATAGCTAATTGACCCTTTGGATTATTGGCTACTGGCTACAGAAACTTAGTACCTCGAGGAGATCAGCCTCGGGCACAACGTGAATATGCATAACACTTATATCTTCTTACTCGTATCATATATTAGATACGTGGGCACACTCCTACATATGAGGGGTGTTATGTTCTGTCTACGAATCCTTACAATCAATTGATTTGGATAGCTTTAAAGAAAACTTCATACACTTGTCTGACCGAGCAAAGGTTCAGACTCTAACTGACACGGTTCAAGAAATTTAGAACCTTGAATAATGTACAAGTCCAAGACTGTACGAGCTCAAATGCACTAAGTGCGGATATCAATAATATCGATGTGAAATAATTGATAAGTAATTAAACCACTAAATAACATGATTGAAATAAAGTTCAAGCAATTAAGTAAACAACTTTCGATTAACCAATAACCTACTCAATACAATATGAGAAGGATAGGGAACTTGCACAATAAAAGTGAAGTTTAGAATTTTGCACAATATATGAATTGGTGTAAGTTCAGGGAACTTACACAATAACCAAAATTGTGTAGTTCGGGGAACTTGCACAATAACCAAAGTTGTGTAGTTCGGGTAACTTGCACAATAATAGACCCCTTGCATAAAATACATGCATAGGTTAGGACACTTGCTCAAATAATCAAAGTCTGAAGTTCGGAAAACTTGCACGGTAATAGATTCCTTGCATACAATAAATACATAGGTTAGGACATTTGCTTGCAATGTTCCTTGAGTAAAGTAAACACAAAGATAAGATACTTGCACAATATACGAGTTTGTATAAGTTTAGAGAACTTGCATAATCAAAGAAATGAAGTTCGGGGAACTTGCGAAATCAAAGAGTGAAGTTCGGGGAACTTTGACAATACTCAAAGTGTGAAGTTCGGGGAACTTGCACAATACTCAACGTGTGAAGTTCGGGAAACTTGCACAATATAATAATAACCTGCTCAATACAATATGACAAGCATAGGAAACTTTTACCAAAAATAAGTGAAGTTTAGAAACTTGCTTACACGGTTAATTGAATAAAGTAGTACAAGAATTTAGAATACTTGCACAATAAAAAAAATGTAAGTCAAGAAAAAAAAACTTGCTCAATATAAATTTGAGTAACGTTAGGGAGACTTGCAAATAATACAAGAGCGGGTTCAAAAGAACTTGCATGTTTGCTCAGCTACAAATAATTCTAGCTTTAATAAAACTCGTTGAAATGACCTACCATTAACAAGTCGGCCTTTCAATTAGCATATATAAACGAATATAAGCTCACACATACAAGGATCTAGTCATTATATAATTCTATCACACAGTTCACATAAGTCAAACTAATCTGGTCTTAGATTTAATAACTTTAGATTACTAGTTCATAAGCATCAACATAAACTTGAAACACATAGCATTCCATTTTAATCATATAATATAGTTTAAGATACACATATTGTAAGGTTCCGTTCATAATTCTAAGTTATAAGGTTTAATACCGATAAACCTTAAGTTAAACAAGTTCATACTTCAAAGGTTCACTACTCTGGTCATACTATCTCATAACAAGGCTAAACAATACCTAATATGTATGCTTGAGTATACTACACACATATACTTTAATCAAGTAGTTCATACTTGAAGTTCATTTTCTATAATTTAGCATGCACGTGTGAAATTTGTATATAAACAAATGAGGTTCATGTCAATACGTCTATAGTCATGATGAAATCTTAATACTTATGCTTATATGCTCACAACATGTCTCACATAGTATTTAACTTTCAAATCTTAAGTTCTCCTTCAAAAGTATACTAAGTCCACAAAGATCGTTTTAGTATAATCAAAGTGTTTTGTAACTATGACTCACTTGCATTAGAAACACATACCAAAGCCACATGAATGCTCTCATATCACAAGTCAAAATTATTGGTCAAGTTTACTTTGAAAGTTCTTAAGTTTTCCTTGAAAACTCCTTAAATACATCAATCTCGAATGCTAGTGTGTACAACACTTTAAACGCGCATTTAATGTCAATGTAAACATAATATTATGCTCATAATATCAAAATATACACATGCTACTTATATGACAAAGTTCGCATTCAAAACTATAAGCTTCATTTTCAAAACATAAGTTTTCCTTTGTAAACCTTTGAGTCTTTCAAACACGTATGCTAGTGCGTTTAATACTCTAATCATGCATATTAACATGCTCGCCAAATTAGAATGTATATACAATACTTTCATGCAAACGTTCACCTTTGAAACTTATATGTTTCGTTAGAAATGTTCAATAGTGGGGTTCACATGCTCATATTCTATTATGAAACCCGTATACCTAAGTCAACATGTCTCCCATACAATTCTAAGTCATGCTAGCATACTTGCAAGGTCAGAATACTATCATGGCAAGTATACATATCGAGTTTGTTTCCATATTCGAAGTTAGTTTATGAAACGCTAAGTTTATTTCAAACTATAATTACTTGTGTAACTATTAGTGAAACATGCTTACATTGCCTCAATACATCCATATATATATATATATATATCACTCATGCTAGTATGCTGAATCCAAACTAGTACCATAAGTTAGCATGAACAGATTGCAAAAAGGAAAAAATTTCTGCAGACAGGCACTGGCGCAGCTGCGCCGCTGGCCAGTGTAATACTGGTGCAGCTGCACAGGCTGGCCGCCAGGCCTGAAGCTGTGCAGTTTCGGCAGTGAGTTAGCCCAAATCAAAAATTTTGAACCAAAATCGTTCCAGATAATTTCTAACATGTATAATAACTTATATACCCCCTAGCAATCATGTTCCAATCAACTTAACAATCAATCAATGCTCAATTGAAATCAAAATCTAGAAATCTCAAAAACAGAACAATGAAGAACATGGAAACAAAATTGTACCTCTGTGAGAAATGGACTAGCTGTAATAATTCTCTCCCTCAACTCAATTGAAATCTCAGAATACAAGCTCTACTTATCAATTCTATACTTTCATAAAAATCTCAGCAAGACAAAGAACAAGGAGAGAGCTCTTATATATAGCCAATCCCATAACAAGAAAATCCAGTTACCTTCCATATCAAACCCATGGATTGAAAGAATGTACAATAGATAAGAGAGAGTTGGTGAGAGTGGGTGGATTCAATCATGAATCCCACATCTTCTACAATCATTACTCCTATATTGCTGAATTTGAGAAGAGCTATAGTGTAGCTAGCTTATTGTGTTCACGCGAAGAGAAGAAGTGGAGAGGCTATTTAACTCAGCAACTTGCAAATGGGTGTATAAGTCTAACACTTAGTCAATAAATATACTAGATTATATATATACATATAGTATATATTTAAGTTATAAATAATTTAAAGTTACAATTTCAATGAGTAAATAATAAAACAATGTATCAAGTAAGTACATATACACCACATATAATCCATGTACGTTTTCCTTAATACCTAAAGTGAAGCAATTGGGTATATTTACAACGCATTATCATAACTGTTAATAACTTGCTAAAATTATTTATCAATTGATAATTATTTATTGATATTACTATATGTTGATGAGGCATACATAAATGTTTACTCACCCTCTTCATGTCACATAAACAATATTATTATTTAACTCTATTAATGCAATCAATCTTATTATATGGTCTTCATAAAAAATATATAGCCATAATAATATGTCACATTGTACTATATATAGTTAACTACCATATATTAAGGGTTTAGTATGTCACATGCGTGTGTAAAATAATTAACTAAGTAAATATAATATTATATTTATTAATCTATTACCCATTAATTATTATTTATTTATAATAATAATTAATCATCACATTATCAATTAATTACTCCCAATTGGAATTAATCAAACACGATTAAATCTCTACACTATATTCACGTAATTTGAATATATAATTACTAACACTTTTATTAATATTCTGATATAAAAGTCTCAGGGTTAATCTATTAATTTAAATAACCATTAGTGATTCCCTTTAATAAAAATCCTAGCATTTATTCGCACAGGATAAATTCACATAAGCACATAACCACATAAGGTTTAAATAAGTTTGAAAAATTAACTCCTAAAAATTTTAAATCACATATAAAATTAATAAGGAGCTTAAAATTCCTGGTCGTTACATCCCTCCCCCCTTATAAAAATTCCGTCCTTGGAATTGTAAAAAATAAGGTTACTCTAATAAAAACGAATAATTCGCTCTTATCACTTAGATAATCTCTACCGTCTGCTGTACCACTTCTGGTCCCAACAGTCGACGTTCACCTACCTCGTCTCAACACAACGGTGCTCGACACTTTCCTTCCATAAAATGCTTATAGCAAAATCTCTTCTCTTAGTCCTAGAACTAACGGTACCCAAATTTGTCCATCAAATTATAGTAGTTCAGTGCTATCAATCTTAAATTTCAACTCATCACCTTTAGCTAATCGCTTCGTGATGTTATCACAAACTTCGTCCTTCTCTTGTGCCTCCTTAACCTTATCTAATAAAGTCGGGCTTACTGACGCTGTAAATAATTTCTCGTTGATCTCCATCGGATACTTAACCTCTAAGTCTAGTCGTTCAAAAACTCTCACTAATTCCTCTTGAATGGTCAACCTTAATAATTTCTCTCTACCTTTCATTCTTAAGGCATCTGCCACTACATTTGCTTTGCCTGGATGGTACAGAATTTCACAATCATAATCTTTGATCAATTCTAGCCATCGACGTTGCCTCATGTTTAATTCTTTCTACGTGAAGATATACTTCAGACTGTGTATATCTCACACTTCTTGCCATACAAATAATGCTTCCAAAACTCTAAGGCAAAAAATATTGCTGCTAAATCTCGTTTGGGAAGACATCCACGAATTCCCTTCAAATCAGTATAATGATTCCTATGAATGTATTCTACGGGTTTAACTTCCTTATTTGCTACTCCTACGTTCATAGGGTGTTCTAATTCCTCACGGGGTAAGTCTAACTGTTTAACAAATTCTTCAGAAACAAAAGAGCAGGTAGCACCCAAATTGAATAACACATAAGCATCAACATCATTGATCGAGGTAATACCTGACACTATGTCCTTGGATTCCACCGCATCCTGTACTGTCATGTTGGCTTGACTGGCTGGCTCTTCGATGTTCAGTCCATTGTTGTTGTTGTTGCGATTGTCGCTAGCTGCATTGCCCTTTCTTTTCGGACAGTCCTTGACTTAATGGTCTGTGTCTCTACACGAGAAACATCCTCTTTTCAGTTTATTCCAACACTGAGGAGTCATGTGCCCCGGTTGTCCACAATGATAACATGCGTTCTTCCCCTTCATGCATTCCCCCGAGTGGTTCCATCCACAGTTACTACACTTTAAACTTTTCTTAGCCTCTCCCCCGAATTTGCCACCTCCGGATGATTGGCTCTCTATCCATTTTCATTTGTTGGGGTTGCTGCCTCCGCTGTTTCCCCCTTTCGGTCGTTCCTGGCTGGTCTTCTTATCTTGTTTAAATCGCACTATGGCTTCAATGCCTCCTTCGGTAATGATAGCCCTTTCCAAAATATCAGAAAAAGTCTTAATCTTCAATACATCTATTGCCTTCTACACCCATGGTTTCAATCCTAATTCAAATCTCATTGCTTTCTTGGCCTCCGTATCCACCTGATGTGTGGCAAATCGGGCCAACTCGTTAAATCTTGTCGCGTACTCTGCGACAGACATACCTCCTTGTCTTAATTCCAGAAACTTAACTTCCATATCTTGTTGCATATTCTCTGAAAAGACATTCTTAAATTTGTCCCACATAATAACTCCTTCACATGCTAATCTTGTATTAGCTTCCCACCAATAGTTAGCTTCGCCCTTCATCATGAAAGTGGCAAAACTCGTCTTCTATACTTCGGCCACCCGTGCGACCTCAAACACCTTCTCTATTTCTTCTATCCATGTCTGGGCATCGATTAGGTCTAAGGTTTCCTGGAATTCCGGTGGTCCTACCAATTTAAAGTCCTTAAAGCTAGCCAAATAATGTCCTGGCTGTCCAGCTGCTGGCGGGGTTATGTTCTGCATTGCTTCTGTAAATAGGTTAACGAAGTTCTGCATTGGGTCGACATATCCCCCTTCAATATTGCTAACAGATCCTTCCTCCCTCTGGTTCCTCGAAAATCTCCTAGGCATCATGATCCTGAGGAATGGAAGAAAACATTAGGCTTTACGTGATAAGCTATTCAAGTTAGCATTAAGAAGTTTAGGACGTCTATCAATCATAGCTGATTTAAATAAACAACTTAAGTATCACAAAGAGACTCGATGGATCTCCTCAATCCATCACCTACAAACTCTACTTGAGTTTTCTACTAAGGTCATAACTTAGGTTTCGCATTCCTAACTTGAGTTTATTTTAATCTTAAAATTGGCTTTCATGCAATTTAAAATTGCCCATTAAATGATACTCATATATATATGGAATGTTTTAATTCATGAGATGGATATTTATTTATTGATATATATGGTGATATGTATGATAATAAATAGGGATTGATTATGGACTATTTGACCAATGTGATTGGATTTTATTTTAGTTGAATGCTTGAATGAATGAGTTTTATTTTAGTTGAATGCGTGAAGACCCGTTTGTATGGAGCCCGGGTTTAAATGTAATAGTTATGTTTAAATTTAAGTTCTTGCACTCCTAGGTTTGACCTTTTGGTTCACTTGGTGGCTCTAGTGAACCAAACTAGAATAAAAGTCCATAATCAATCCTGGTAGAATATAGTATTCTTTAAGTGCATGCTAAGTATTATATATATTATATTTTATGCAAACATGCTTCGCATGTTTAATAAAATGAAGCGTATTTTATATATATATGTGCATGCGCGCTAAACAAGATGAGACAAATAACAACAAACCCCTCAAAGAAATAATATTAAGTCCGAAGCGTTCAAAGATATTTGGAATATCGAACGTCGCTTTCTAGCATGATAAATTAATAGAGTATTAAATATTTAATATGAGCTTGTTGTGCTATCCACAAGGCGAGCATTGAGTATTTAAGATGTTAATTAATCACATTTGATGCTTATCAAGAAAATTGAACGATCTAGTCTTGTTGTGCTATCCACAAGGACGAACATTTTTCTTTTTTGAATTTATGGAAGTGCTAGGCTGGACTTAACTTAAATCATTTTAGTTCGGATGTGCACACACTTGACCATTATGATTTAAGAGGCAAAATAAAAGGAGTTACATGGTGATGTAATTGACAAGAGTTGTCTACCTATTTATTTGTATATCGCTTGTTGTGCTATCCACAAGGTTATATACATTTGAAATGGGATCCTTATTCTCACTAGCAAATCTTTAATTAGATGTTGCCAAACTATATAAGTGAGGGTAATATTGTTTGATAAAAATAGTGGGAGATACCAATTTAAAATAAAGACCTAAATTTATTTTGGTATGCAAAATTAATAAAATGAATGTTCGCTAAAAATGTTGTTTTTCACATGCAGAATTTTAAAAATGTCAAAAACACTAATTTCACTGCGAAGCATACTTGATTATAGTAAGCTTACCGGGCCGAATTATACGGACTGGCTAAGAAATCTGAGAATAGTTCTCACTGTTGAAAAGATTTCTTATGTCCTAAACTCACCTGTCCCTGGAACTGTTCCAGAAACAGCCTCTGAGGAAGAGATTGCCACCATTGTAAAGTGGCAAGATGATGCATCTTTGGCTCAATGCATCATGCTCACATCCATGAATAACGAGCTTCAGCATCAGCACAAAAACATGGATGCTCCTACTATGTTGATTCACCTCAAGGAGTTGTATGGTGAACAAAGTAGGACTGCTAGATATGAGATATCTAAGGAGCTCTTCCGATCTCGGATGACCAAGGGCAAGGTGAACATAAAGGAACAAAAGAAATCTGATCCAGCTAGCAAAGGAATGTGCTTCCATTGCAACGAGCTGGGTCATTGGAAGAGGAATTGCAAGAAGTTTCTGGCAGAGAAGAAGCTTGGAGAAGCTTCGACTTCCAATCAAGGTTTGTTCATGATTGAAATTAATTTTTTAGAAAGTCAAAATTCTACTTGGGTATTGGATACCGGCTGTGCTTCTCACATATGTAATAATGTGAAGGGACTGGTCAGAAATAGAAAGCTGAGCAATGATGAGGTCATCCTACGAGTGGGGAATGGAGCAAAGGTTGCTGCATTAGCTGTAGGGACTTATTGTTTAGTGACGCCTTCTGGCAAGTTCATTTATTTAAATAATTGTTATTTTGTTCCGAATATTATTAGAAACATTATTTCTATTTCTGTATTAGATATGGAAGGATTTAACGTTATTATAAAGAACAATGGTTGTTCTATTTATAAAGACGATGTTTTATATGGTATTGAAAATTTGCGAAATGGACTTTATATACTTGACTTGCAAGAAAATATATTTCAAATTGAAAAAACTAAGAAAAGGAAAAGAGATGATATTAATTATACCTATATGTGGCACTGTAGACTCGGTTATATCAATGAAACAAGATTATCCAAGTTGCATAAGGATGGGCTCTTAGAGCTATCTGATTATGAATCATATCCAACTTGTTAATCTTGTCTCATGGGTAAAATGACTAAATCCCCTTTTAGTGGAAAAGGAGAAAGAGTTACAGAGTTGTTAGCATTGATTTACACAAACGTTTATGGACCTATGACAACAAGTGCACGAGGTGGATATTCTTATTTTATTACTTTCACTGATGATCACTCAAGATTTGGATGTGTGTATTTAATGAAATACAAATCAGAATCATTTAAAAAGTTCAAAGAGTTCAGAAGTGAAGTAGAGAAACAAACGGGCAAGAGTATTAAGATACTTCGATCAGATCGAGGTGGAGAATACTTAAGCGGTGAGTTTCTCAATTGTCTCAAAGAAAATGGTATAATATCACAATGGACTCCTCCAGGTACACCACAGTTAAATGGAGTATCTGAAAGGAGAAATCGAACACTGTTGGACATGGTTTGATCTATGATAAGTTTTACCGACCTTCTAATTTTTTTCTGGGGATATGCCCTAGAAACGGCTGCATACCTACTTAACAAGGTACCTACCAAATCCATCCCAAAGACTCCATATGAGATGTGAAAGGGGAGGAAACCAAATCTTAAGCATGTTAAGACTTGGGATTGTCCAGCTTATGTCAAAAAGTTTGAAAATGATAAGCTACAGACTAAATCTAATAAGTATAGATTTGTGGGTTACCCTAAAGAAACGTTAGGGTATTATTTTTATCATCCAACTGATCAAAAGGTGTTTGTTGCGAAACATGTTGCCTTCTTGGAAAAGGAGTTTATCCATGAAGGGGTCAGTGGGAGTAAGATATATCTTGAAGAAGTTCAAGAACCACAAGTTACCATGGATCAAAGTCAGGTACCTGACCAAGTAGAAAAACCTATTGTACAACACCCTATTCGTAAATCTGGAAGAGTACCGAAGATACCTGAGAGGTATGGACTCGTTATAGAGGATGACGATGAGGTACACATCATGAATGATGATGATCCATTGAATTACGAACAGGCTATTAGTAATAAAGACTCAGGGAAATGGCTTGAAGCCATTAAATCCGAAATAGACTCCATGTATGAAAACAAAGTATGGACTTTGGTTTCACCACCTGAAGGCATTAAGCATATTAGGTGTAAATGGGTCTTTAAAAGAAAGACGAGAGCGGACGACAAAGTAGAGACCTATAAAGCCCGACTAGTTGTAAAAGGTTTCAAAAAAAGACAAGGAATTGACTATGATGAAACCTTCTCACCAGTAGCTATGCTCAAGTCCATTCGGATTTTGCTTGCGATTGCAGCTTATAACGACTATGAGATCTGGCAGATGGACGTGAAAATGGCCTTCCTCAATGGGCAACTTGAGGAGGATGTGTATATGACACAGCAAAAGGGATTTGTTTCAAAGGATGGAACAAATCAAGTCTGTAAGCTGCAACGATCCATTTATGGATTGAAGCAAAGGGTAGAAACACATACAATAGGAAATGTCGAATTTTTTCCCAGCGTCGACATTATTTTTATTATTTTCTAAAATCTCGGATTGTTACAGTTTCTCCACCTATTGAAGGAGTAATTTTTATTAGTGGAAAACTCCCAAATCCTAGAGAGGAGTTTTGGGGCTAGACTACCTATATATATATATATATATATATATATAGTGAACCAGAATATATCATTGTGTCTCTTGCTTGGTATTTCTCTAACCCTAACTTGTAAGACCCCAACTTTTTATGAATAAAATTTAATTTCCTCTATATATTATTTTAAATAATAAAGTGTTGATTTGATAAATGTAATAAGTTATGGGTGATATGTGCAAATTTTATAAAGTAAGCAAGTGGTCATAAAATATTCGTTGTGTCGGAGAATATTCGTTTGGTTGGGGAACATTCTTTTTATTGGGGAATATTCGTACGACAGCGCAATCATTGGTTGACCCCATAACGGAATAATTGTCAGATATAGAAAGCGACAGGAGTAACCTTTTTATAAAATAATGGCAAAACTTTTACTGTTAAACTGTTGAAATACCGGTGATAAAAGTACAGTAATACTCGTTGTTGCACAGTAGCACACAGTATTGCACAGTACTTCTAATTATCAATTCTTACGTAAGAAGTCACTCATTCAATAATTGTTACAGTAATTACTGGTCAGTATTTTATATTATTGATTCAATAATTGCTACATTAATAATTGCATAGCATTTTATATTATTGATTCAATAATTGTCACAGTAACCACTGCACAGTATTTTACATTATTAAATCAATAATTGTCACACATATTATTGAAATGAAATTATTAGATAGCATTATTGATAATGTCTAGAAAGTTCTATCGAGAAAATGAGTTAGGTTATATAATTACGCGCCAATGAGAAGAAATTCTTATTTGAAAGCCCCCTCTTTCCTGGGAACGACCTGGTTGTCAATATTGTGATTCTATAATATTAATTGTGAATAATAATTGATGAATACAAATTGTTGATAAAAATGATAAGTAAATAATTGTTCAATTTTGATATAAATGGAGGAATTTTTAGCACGAGACATTTGTTGAAAGTTGGCATTTTATCTTCTCCGATAAAATAATTCATTCAAATATATTATTATAATATTACATTATAATAGTATAATTTTATAATTTAAATGATAATATTATTATAATAAATTTATGGTATAAGAATAAAATGAGGTGGAAGAGAGCCAATTGAATTTGAAGTCTTTTAATAATTATAAATTTATATATATATATATATATATATATATATACATATATATAAACATGTGAGAAATGTTGCAGGAGACCAAATTGCTTTGAAATGCCTTCTTCAAAATAAGCATATTACAGGCACAATTTTCAAAAACGTGCGAGTTTTGTCAAACCAGGTATGATAAGCTTTTCATATAAATAGGTTGCTTAGTTAAGAAATAAAAATTACACCAGAATTAGAAAATTCTTTCTCTATAATATTGAGCGTATTTCTTGTGAGTATAAGGATATTTTGAGTATTGATAACAGTGCAAGATTTCTTCAACATAATCTCCGTTATTCCAGTCAGATCTAGTATTCTACTAAGGTAAATGATATTATTTTTCTCGTAAATGATGTTATTTGCTTTCAATATTCGTAAAGAATATTATTTTCTTTCATATTCCATATTATGAAAGTGATAATATTTCATTTCATATTCCTAAATTTAAACTTACTACGGTAAGTATTGCTTTCTATAATTCCTGAAATGATTAGAAATTCCTTGAGTTTTGCGCTTCATCTAATATCATTTCACCGGAATATTGGTCTAACTTTCTTATAAAAATTTTACCTTTTCATGTCGGGGTACTATTCATACGTACGGTACGTATGGTACTATTCACGGGAATTTTTTTTCCCTGTCCAAATTATTTTTGATATATGAATATCATTCTTGAATTTTGCTTCACAATTGATTATTATGTTGGCAATTTGGACATTCTTGAACTCTGGATAAATTGAATTATAAACTTCTAATATTTATCCTTGATCTCACTTGATTGGTTCTTTATATCATTTTTTATCATCCCCAGTCTTAAATTGTGGTGAAAGTTATCTTTGGCCCGTAGTGCAAAGATGAACTATTGTTTGATGAATACCTTTGGCCCGTAGTGCAAAGATGGACAGGTGTTTGGCATGATAATAACCACTGGTCATACAAATGAATATCATTGGCCCGTAGTGCAAAGATGAATTATTAATTTGAAATATTTATTGATTGATGTTACAGGAATAAAATATTGATGATGGACTTTTAAATCATAGAAGATATTAGACATCATTCTCTACTTATAAACTCTTCTAATGAATTGTTATTTCCGCTGCAGTTGTTGATCTAAAACTTGTTGTTCATAATATTTTATCTGATTTATTAAAGGCTAAAAATAATTTATTTTTCATTATCTTAGTCATAATATTCTTTACTAGGCTAGTTGAGCTCACCCTTTTCTTTCATTGTTCTCTTCAGTAAATGAGAATATAGCTGGAACTAGTCGGGGAATGGAGTGATGGTGTAATATCCGAGAATTTCCAAATATTATTAATGATTAAATTAATAGAAATGAATATTTATTTGAATATAAATGATTATGTGTTATGAGATGAGTTAATTCAAATAAGTTCAAATTGAACTTATATTAATTAAGAGAATGTGGCGTTTACGATAAACTCATAGAATGCCTTGTGTGGCACGAGAATGAAACAACAATGATTTGTTTTAAAGGATGAATGGACAAGTAATTTATTAATTAATATTATATTATTAATTAACTGTTATCGTGAGTAATAGAATATTAATGAGTAATTAATTAATGTTGAGTAATTATGATTGTGAATAATAAAATATTAACGAGTAAATTATTAATAAATATAATAAGATTATATTTACTCGATTAATTGTTATGTGCAAGGTATGCAATAATTAAATGTATAATATATAGTAGTTACACGTATATTATATAAAGTGTAAAGTGCACTGTGACACTTATGTGTAACTATACAATATACGAGAACTATACATTAAGATTAAACAAGTTATATGAATACATCATGAGGATATGTGACAATGTGAGTGTGTGAACATTAAATTAGTACCTCATGAATATATTGTGAACAATTGATAATTTATTGTTACTTCAATATATTAAATAATAGAGTTGGGATGATATAATGTGATAATACCCACTTGAATTATATTCGGTATTTACGAAATGTACATGGATTATATGTTAATATATATATGTACCCTACTTACTACATTGTAATATTATTTACTTATTAGAATTACATTGTGACTCTATTTATAACCTAAAAGTATATGAAATGTAATGTGTATATATGTTATATACCTAAGTATGTATGGTAGGCATATATATATAACCTTAGTGCCATATTCATATTGCTGAGTTATATGGCTTGTCCCAAAATGAAAGACTCATTTCTTCTTCACGTGTGCAAGCAAAAGGCTAGCTACTCTACTCTTTCTTCTCAAAATCAGCATTGTAGCTAATCATTCAATGGGGAGTGGGTATCATGATGGGATTCAACAACCAATCAACAACTCTTCATTAACCATCAAACAATCTTTCATCCCATTGGTTTGTTTTGATGGAGAATTGTATTGTCTGGAAATTTGATTCTCTATAAATATAGCCCCTTTTCCTTCTCAATTCTTTTGCTGAGAATTTCTAAGTAAGAGAGAATAGAGAGTGACCATATATATCAGTTGAGGAAGGAGTGATATAGCAGCAAGCTAAATTCCATTTGCAGAGGTATACTCTCCATATTCCTCATTTTTGAAATTTCTTAAGCTCTTGATTATGTAGATGGTAATTGGATTGTAGAATGCTTGTTAAGTGTTATATGAACTAATAAGCATGTTAGAACTACAATGTAGTTGGTTTACAATCAAATTCGTAGGAATTTTTGTAGTTGGGTTTGGAAACTGCCGAAGTAGAAGCCTTTCTGGTGCTAGCCGAGACCCGGCGCAGCTGCGCCAGTATTGTACTAGGGAGCAATGCAGCTGCGCCAAGCCCCTGTGACAGTTTCCTATTTCTACTAAAATTTGCTATGTGCCAACATGTTGGTATCGCTTTAGACAAGCATGAGAACATGATTAACATGTATATATGAGTACATTGATATAGCATGAGCATGTTTGACTATGATAGTGTATCATTACTAAGAAACTTGTAGTTTTGAAATAAACTTAGAGTTTTAAAAGGAACCTTGATATATTACATTTTGTTTGTATTCTTTTGAGCATATTTGTATGGCCTAGAAATGCATGAAGAACGTGAAGACATGTGTATATATGTTTCATGATATAGCATGCACATGTTGGACCTCATTAGTGAACGTTTACTAACGAAAATATAAGTTTTGAAAGTGGACTTGACATGTTATATTGAGATTTAGGTTCTGATATTTTTGTTATGCTTGAATGTGCTTTTAACATTACTAAGATATCATACATGTGTACACCCTTGTTAGTTAAAATGCATGATAACCACGTATGAGATATTAGTTAGGCGAGTTTTCAAACAAATAACGATACTAGTTATACGTATATGATATAGATACTTATGAGCATGCCTAAAACAAGTTATGTGACCACCTTATGTGTTTACATGACAAGCATGATAGCTTATGTGATTCCATGACATTGAATGGCCTTAAGTTATTAAGGGATGTTAATCTAGAACTATAACATGGAAGGTTGGACTTCGATTGACTTGGTAAGCACGAATGACCCGTTAACATGAGTATATGCCATGTGTAGATGTATGCTAACATGTTGAACAGAAACAATAAGGCAGCAGCCCAACCCTGGTCTAGCCAGGGGACAGCGCAGCTACGCCGTCCCTAGGCTTAACCAGGGCGCAGCTGCGCCAGGTCACTTTCAGTTCTGATGCAGTTTGCTTATTCTGATTTTAGCAGTTCACTTATTATGATGCTCTAATCTGTTAAGAAGGTTATAATTAAAACTGATATATATTTATATGAGATGATGAAGTAACATGATAACATTTAACTTATAAAAGGGATTCTAAAGTTAGTGAAGATAATGTTAAGTGTTATGATACTATACATGATATAACTATGTACTTGATTTCGTAATGTCTTATATACTGATTACATGACAAGCATATGTAAAGTACATAATGACGTACGTATAGAGTTACAAGACTAAGTGAGAACCATATGTGTATATTTGAATTACATATCGAGCTTGAATATCGAATATACTTAGCTAATGAATATCCTATACATAAATATATTACGATAGAAGTTCGAAGTGTTGATAAGCTTATATTGGTAATCTACGCATAAGGGAAGTTCCCTGACTTACACTCTTTTATTGTGCAAGTTTCTTTGAACCCGTTCTTGTATTATTAATTGCAAGTATCCTAAACCCTTGCATTATTTTATCCAATGAATATTGTAAGCAAGTACTCGAATTCTATTCTTGTTGAGTATCTATTAAGCTTGTGCTATTATTGTCGTACAAGTAAGCTATTGGAATTACGATTCATGTTTTATAACTTAAATACTTTGTGGATAAGATAAAGACGATTTATATTCTTCGAACTTTAAATCTTGAGTTTTGAACTTATAATTGTTCTGATATTCCTTGAAAGAGCGGTCTATGCCATTTGATTCGGCTAGACCTATATTATGAATTTGAAAAGCGATCTAAACCAATTGATTGGTGCGGAGTCTTATATTGACTGAGATGAACAACCCTTTCTAAGGGAAAACTATATTTGTCGGGAGACCGACGTGCGCACTTGAAGTACGATTAAATGTTATGCATAATATAGGGTACTTTAGGCTGATCATCTGTTGTGCTTATTTTTATTGGATTATCAGTATATTTCTGTTAATTCTAGTAGAAGTTTATAGTCCTTAGTGACTGCTCAGTAATTATCTTGAAATCTTGAATTGATTTAGCATTGAATCTTATTGATATCTTTCTGTCCTTAGCGACTGTTATTGAGAATTGTTGATATTTCTTGCTATCCTTGAACTATCATATCCTGTTATACTCCTTTTTGGGATTCTAAAACTTTAACGACCCTTATTCCTATATTACTTGCTGAGCAAACTTATTACTCATTCTTGCTTTCCCTAAAAACATTTCAGTTAAGGCAGAGCAGGGCGGACCTTCGGGTGTCGATAAGGGCAAAGGCAAGGCTACCGACTAACTAGTCCTTTATGTTTTAGAAATTCTGGTGTTGTATTATGACATCTAAGATGATGTATTAAGACTGATTCAGAACTATATTTAAACTTAAGTAGGGTTATGTAATAAGTCTTTATTTGATATTATTATGTAATTTATTAAGTACTATAGGTTGCGAGACTTGGGAGAATAAATATAATAAATCATTGTATATTATTTTAGATTATCCGCTGTGAGTGTATGATTTTAGTTTTTATTGTTAGATAGTGACACACCGGATTTGAGGCATTGTGGCTCGAATTTGGGGGTGTCACAGATGGTCTGAGATAGCACTATAGTAGTCCTAACTATTTTGTAAAATAGTGTGATAATAATTGTACTGAGAACTTATTTGAGCGTTTATATTTTCGTATTACATACGATCTGTATTGAAGCTCCCAGTTTGTGTGGTCGTATTTTGCACGACCGTTTGATATAAAAAGATTTGTATTTGGATTCTGTACCATGTATTTGACGACTCAGAATGGGCTGTGTGAACCTATTTTGGGGGCGTTACATAACTCTTTACTTACTTGCAAAATATTTGGCAATATTTTCATAAACTCACAAAGAGATTTATAAGTAAAAATTTAAAAAAGCCAAGTTTTTTCCAAAAAGTGAACAAATCTATTCAACCTCCCATTCTAGATTAATTCTAATAAATCGTATTTAACAATTTCTATTTAACAAGGGTTTGCAAACGATGATTTTTTTCAAAACGCCATCTTAAATTTATCATCAAACAAAAATAAAACGAAATTTTCTTTAGAATTACATCCTTCGTGCATAGGTTCAAAATAACTCAAAAGTTACTTTCAAGATGATGCACTCACCAGAATTTTGACGACCCTAGGAGACGAAACTCTAAACGATTTATATAGTTTAGGTGACGAAACCCTAGATTATAATTTCGATTCAACCTTAGGAGATGAAACCCTAGACAATTTATATGATTTAGGAGACGAAACCCTCGATTATATTTTCGATTCAACTCTAGGAAACGATACCCTAGATTTCAACCCAAATGGAATAAGAGACGGTGATATCTTTTGTTTTCTGAATTACAATTACGATTCGATTTAACTTTAGGAGACGACACCCTAGATTCTCCTTACAACACGATTCACCTAGGCACAGAACAATGCACACACTTCATGCTTCTCGAGGCGATTTATTTAAACTTTTGAGGAAAACATTAAGAAAGCGGTATCTGTTTTTCATGAAAGTCGGGTGGTGTCTAACATTTTTCCCTCGCTTAAGCAAGCTCTTGAACTCTATGAATCGTAGTTGTTGACCAATTTTACAGTCACATAATGAGTCATCTCAATTAACAAAACCTCAAAATTCGTATGAGTTAGTACATCCATTTAAACCTTTACCAACTGACAACATTTTAGTCGATTTTTTCAAAATCATCCCTTAACTTCACGATCTCTAAAATGAGGAAAAAAATCCCGGCGTCGACACCTTTAATGTAACTTATTATTCTACAACAATTCTAATTTTTTAATAAGTGTTCTTTAGTTAATTAGTCGTATATTAAATTCTAATTTCAAAAACATGTTTAGAAATTTTCTTTTTAGGTTTCTACTAAATTTTGAACTCTAAAGAACTATAAATTAGAAATATAAAAAAATTAATTATGAGTAAATAATAATTAATATTAAAAATATTTATATATATTGTAAAATATATAATGATTAAATTTAGTTATCAATATTAAAATTAGGATATATTAAAATATTTATATATTGTAAAATATATTAATAATTAAGTTCAATAATGTTTAAACAAATTATAACTTATATAAATATATAAATATATAAATATATAATATATATATATATATATATATATATATATATTAGTGACTAAAATTTAGTTAACCCTTATATTTAGTTAACTTTTAAAACTAAAAGTCATAATAATAACTCATAGAAAAAAAATTATGATTAATTTAATAAATAATATTAAAAATATTTCTCAATTAATATATACTCACTTCGTTCTTAAAAGGATTAACAAAGTATAATTTATATATATTAAAAAATAAAAAAAAATTCAAATTTATTGTTAGTAACTCTACAAAATTATATAAATTATAAAATAATGATTATTTTTTATTTTTTTATATTAATAAATTTTATGAAATAACTTAATTAACCTTCGCTTTATATATTTTATAACAATTTTTTTTGAGGATAAAAATATATTTGTACTTTTAGTGAGGGAGTAACTATTTGACACCGTGAAGTGTATCAAACCCTCCCTGTCCGCCGCAAATATGTATTGCGCGACTTTTCATCCCTGACAATCATCAGTATTGTTGGATCGCGTCAGGTCAAATTGCGATCCATATCGGCAAACAAATAACCAAACATGGCTCTAGTTTTCTGAATTGATTAATTTGAAAGAAGCGAAAACTAAACCAGGCACTGGTTCGAGAACTCCATCGGTTGAAAATGGAGCTGGCTACGAAAGTGATGAGTGCTGCGAGCAGAGCTGCTAGCAGCAACATAGTAATCAACTCCTTTCTGTTTGCTTCATTTGCGGCGCTGAGCATAAGATCAATGAATCAACAAAGAGATATCGATGGCCTAGAGGCGCAGAAGGATTCTCTGGTCAAATCTAATAAGGCGGTGAAGAAGACAATTTGGGACTGGAAGCAACAGCTTTACGCGGAAGCCTCCGTTGAGAATGCTGTTGTTCCTCTCTCCAATCTCAAAGGCATCTACGGCGAAGCTCCCACTCTCCAATCAGGTCCTCTCTCTATATGTGTGTGAATCGTTGTTATAGTTTCTGGTTGGTTTAATTTTTGATTTTAATCTGGTGAAAATGGAAGAATGTAGTAATATTTTGATTTTATTAAGTTAAAAGTGTTAAATACCGTTTTAAGGTGTTATAATCTATTTTGTGTGTGATTGTTGGGCAAGGAAATTACAAGGACAATTATAATTTTTACTAATGCGTTTGGGGGTGTTTTGTATGCATGTGGTAATTTATTTATTGATGCATTTTATGATCCGGAGTTTTGAGTTGAGGCTAAATTAATGCAATAGTTTTAGCTTCTTAAAAAGTATATGTTGTTTCCGAATCACAATACAACAGGAAAAGATAAGTATAGTGGGAATTAGGGCATGTGCCAGATTATTAAGCTGTTAAAGGATAATCAAGGGGCTAATATTATGTAAAATGGAGAATAGCATTGAGCATGTGCTTGTCCAAAACTCCAAATTCAGTTCAACCATATCACCCCAAATCTATCACAGGTTAAGGAGAGATGAAAATATATCGGTTAATATGATTACATAGGGTCTTGCAAATATTAAATGATTCCAAATTTCAACCTAGAACCAATGTCCTAAGAAGTGATAGGCGGGAGGCAGGCGGCTAGCGCCCAGGGGGCCTAGGCAGGGCCTAAGCGGGATTTTTTATTTCAAGTCAATTTTAATATTTTATCTTACATTTATCCAAATAAAACAATAAAGGCCTTTGATTAAAGTTCAAACACATATCTATATTGTCAATGTCAAAATTCAAATACAAACATGCAATTGTTCAAAATTCAAACTTATCTTTAACGTATTAGTTTTATTCATAAACAAGATTGCTATTAAATTAAATAATAAAATTTTAAATTTTAAAAATTCAATTCAATATTAAAACTTAAGAAACTAAACATAAATTTAAGAATTATATTGAATTAAACTAAATATTATAAATGTATCATCATTTATATAATTTGAAGTTGGTACAAATTCAAAAAATTACAACTATAATAAAATTATACATTTTGACAGTTTGATTTGATCTTCTTCACTTCTTGTTATGATTTGATATGCTACAATCTACATTATGAATATGGTAAATCATTCAAAAAATAAATATATCAAGATCTGGTTTGGGTTGTTATTAAAAAAAAAAAAACCTCTCCGCCTAGGCCCTCGCCTAGCCCTTCTAGACTCTGCCTAATTTTCTGGAAGATTTTTTTTGCCGCCTTGGGTCTAAGGTGAGGTGTCAGGAGGGGCCTAGCGCCTAGGAAAGGCGCCAAGGGTCCTAGGCGGACCTAGGTGGAAATTTTTAGAATACTGCCTAGAATGCAAGCACTAGGAGTAAAATTACATGCATAAATTTTTTTTGTTCGGTTTCTGCAATTGGATTAATGTGTTACTATTGCAAAAGAAGTTCCAACTAAATCATTCCTCTACCTTGATATTGATTCACTATTTACTACAATTTCGCTTTCAATGTCACAACATTCATTATTATCTTGTAAGAATTGTCAAGATCAATGACCAAACAATATAGTTTTGATGTCTCTTTCAGTCACCTTTATTGCCAAATATTATTTTAGTAAAATTTCCATAGAGAGAGCAGAGAAAGGATATCATTGTAGTCTTTGTAGTTGGATTCATATATTGCGCATGCTGAAGGAGAAAGTTTGTGCTTGTATTAATTATACACATTCCCTTGCATTGCATATACTCATTTCTATTAGCTATATCACCCTGAAATATCTGTCTGCACCTTCATGCACACAGAGTAATCTTCTCATTAGAACACTTCTCACCAAAACTACACAAGTTGTTGTTAACATATACTATCTGATGCGTGTTTGCATTGTAGGCTAACTTTTCTTTTATAAAATGTTAAATTCTCAGAGTTGATTCATCAAAGTTTCGGATGTTACACATTGTTGGTGAAATGTAGAATTGATTTTTCTTTTGCATTAAGCTGAAGAGATCCCAACAGAAAAAGATTCAAATGGCGGAAAAGATATTAGCTTTTGTTTAATATTTTTATTTTCTAATTCTTTCATAAAAATGCGCGTAGTCAAACTTAAACTTTTATTTCTAGGAACATGAGTTATAGACAATCCGTGAAGAGTTAGTCTCTTTGCTCTAGATTCTAAGCTTTTATCAGTTTTCTCCTTATTGTCGGTCAAGGACTTTGGAATCGTTGTGTATGTTTTATAGAATATATAGTTCTAAACATTCTTGGTCGATGTCACACTGCCTGCTGTGAAAGTGCTTTCCAAAGTTTAGGCTTTTGTAGTCTTTGATCCTCAATAGACTGCACATTAACAATTTTTTGTAGATTTATAGGCCTCACAGAGGAATATTCCTAAAATTACATCTTGTGAAAGGTCTCATTTGAAACACATCGTCCCTTGTTTTTGCATTTTCTTGTAGCATGGCAACTGTGGAATGTTTGTTTGAGACGTATGTTGCATCATGAGTATGTGATTATGTCCTTTCCTCATTGAGAAATTGTTTTTCACCAAGTCTTGTGGTTTTGAGGAAAACAATATTGCGAAATTTCATGGAGGTGTTATACATTTGCAGTTCTTTACTTCTTCCAAGTATTTGGTTGTAGAGAAATGCTAGGAATTATCAGGGTAAGCTTCTTCCGTGTCCACTTGGTTTTTTTGGCTTCACATTTGTTCCCGCTATAGTGCTTTAAAAGGCTTAACTGTCCCCAATATCTAGGTGATTGGGAGACGAGTTGCATTTTTACTTAAATTTTGAGTCGACTCCTGTCCTCAACTGATGTACCTTTTTCTTTTCAAGTCACATGCTCCCTCTATTCCTAAATGTAAGATCAACACTGAGTTTTTACAAATCTATTTCATTTTTATTTTTCAAATTCAAACTTTTATGAATCCTAAAAATTTTGCCAGTACAATTATGAATATTATAAGATAAATTGTTTTCAATCTTAAATGTATCATGACAATTTAAAATTTGAAAATGTCTCGAATTTTTATAAAGTTTTAATACTGAACTTATATTTTGTAATGGAGGGATTATTTTTTATGTATTTCGTGAGATGTGGACCAAGACTACTCATCAAAATCAAATAAAAGATGTGGACTGATGGTATTCTGGCATAATGGTTGGTTAGTCCTAAATCAGAAATCAGGTCTATTGCTTTAATATCTGTCAAAAGGAAGGAATGAAGGAGATAATAATAATGGATTACTGATCTGATAAGCTTCATTGACCTTACTTCAGGAACTAAGTTTATGCTGAAAAGTAGAAGAATAGATTTCATGGGTACAAAGGGCGAAGGGAAGTTTTAAAATTATAGCAGATGGTCTATCAACCCTTTTCTGTCAATACTTCAACTCTTCACCACCACCACCTTTGTTTCCCTCCCTCTTACAAAATATTTTCTCCACACTGAAGTACTATTCATCTGTGTGGTCAACTGGATTTCCTGGAACATTTAGATTCTAAGTCATGCAGTCTGGTGAAGGTTCAAGTCTTAACTAATCGAACTTGAAAACAATGCAACATACAATATTGAATGATAAATCATTAAGTATCATATGAAGGATTGACATCATAATCCATTACTTACTTTTTCAGAAGTAAAATTCATTCTCTTGATATTGGCATTGTGCTGGAGAAATCTGACTGCAGGAAAGTGGTGGTAGCTTTCTGGTTAGTTTGGGTGTGCACAGGTCTTGAATTTGTTTCTTTGAGGTAGTAATATATGCCAGAAAGGTTATTTTCTTCCTAACAAATAACAAGCAACTGAAGTACAAGCCGAATGAGGCTTCGACAAAATTTTCTCTAGACTAGCTTGTTGCATCTTCTATTCCACAGGCCATCATCCTGAATGTGAATTGAATCAAGGAAAATGATCTATATGTTGACTAATTTTATGTGGAATACAGATTGCGACTAACGTGGAACTGTAAGCTATAAAATCGAACCATAACATGTGTCCCTTTTTTACACCCCTCTTGTCCCATGTATCTACATATGTCGGTATTTAATATCGACATGAATTTGTCGTCATATATAGCAACATTATTGAATCAATATGCGAGAGTTTTCTTGTTTTCTGTTCTACAATTAATTATCTCAAATACCGTCTTAGTTCACTGCCTTGATGTTTTTTAATCCTTCCACCCTATTGTATAGTTCCTTTTCTCTGTTAATGACATTTAACTCTGTTTCTGTAGTGATATATCATTACTTATATTCATCAGTCATCACCTTATTGCTTCCATTGTTGTACATATGTAGCTGGAGATGCTGAGAAAGCAGATGGTAAATCACCTGGGAGGAAGATATTGATCTGAAGTTCTATTTGCTGGTTTATGAGGATATGCACAAAGGTTGCAATCAGAAAGGTGTGAAAATCTTTTCAGGGACAACTGCTATACCTTGTGGCCATTGATATTTACGAGAAAATAGTTAGATAGTAGGGAGTGTACTCAACTGTTTTTTGGATGAACTAAAATTTACACCTTTGTGATGTTTCTTCCATTTCCTCTCTGCTTTAAGATGGGTTTTAGTTATAAAAGAATTGACACTTCCTTATAGACTGAGGATCAGGAGGGAACTGCATCGCTATAAATTGGGCCTATTTTTCGAATATATTTTAAAAAGTATGCTGCGGTAGTTTGTATTAATTTATCTTTTTTGTCAAACATTTTCACTTGTCAAGATCAATGTAATCGCATCCTATTCCGAGTTACCTTTTTGTGATATGCTCCTTCCGTTCTACTATATAGAGTCGACTTAAAACATTTTCAAAATCAAAATTAACATGAATTTTTTTAATTATAAATAATATAATAATGAATAATGTAAAATATTTAAAGATTTATTATTTTAAAAATTTTAATGAATTATTTCAGTTTTTTTTTGAATTTGAAGTATTTTAAATTGATTTTAAAAAGTTAATATTGATGTTATAATTTAAAACGAAGATAGTACTATTTTGTCGGTATTTCATAAAAATTGCTAGAGGAAGCTTATAACATGGCCACAATATTTTGATTTATGGGGTCTTTCCCTAGTTGTGCATAAGATTTATGTTTAAACCTGGATTTTTTTATAGTTTTTATTTTGATAGAAGAAAAAATTTAATTAGATGAAGAGGAAGAGAGAGAATACAAGCATGGGAAATAAATGAAATAGCAGTCCACCCACCGCAAAAGAATAGTTAAAATAAAAAAAATACTCAAAATGAGAAGCTCTTCACTCCCTGGAAAGGTCAGAAACAAAAGTTTGCTATTGTGAGCCAAGAATAAATTAGGGGCACGTGCGGAAGAAATTGTGCACGACCTGATAAATTAAATGAAAGACGAAGAAAAAAGAAAATTCATAGATTCATCTCGCTAGGGTTCGGTTCCTAGGGTTCGACCTCTTCGATTGATATTGATAAATGATTATTTTTTTGACGCGAATTAAATTATCGAACAAAACAAGGACAAGATTAAAAAAATAAGCAAACGAAGAAGAGGAGTTAGAGGGTGTCCCTTAGGGTTCGGCCCTCCCCCTAGGGGGCATACTCCTTTACAAGTTTCGAAAAGATTTCACCGATCGAACTTTAGTTAAGTGCAACGACAACTCAAGTAGATTAAAGCCAAGGGAAGTGGTGAGAAATACATGGAGACTTAGGGATGATCTCTCTCAAGTCTTTCATGTCATGAAAAACTACTTAAATGCTAGAAAATCGTGACGAAAGGACGAGAAATGAGCAAAATAAGAAAGAAAGAACGAAGAAAGTCGAAGGAGGCATGAACCTAGGGTTTGGCCTCTAGGGCAAGCAACTAAGGTTCGACCCCCTAGGGCTCGACCACCCTAGTGCTCTGGTGATGCTTTTTCTCGTGGAGCTTCTTCGATTAATCTTCGGATCGTAACACGAAGATGGAACGGAAGGAAAAAATGAGATTTGATTCATGCAACGATGATTAGATTCATAGATTGAAAGGGCATTTGTAAAGTTCTTAGGCAGAAGACTTAGGGAGACAACTTCAAAAGGGAAATGGTTGAGAGATTTGGATTGGTGGCTAGAAGAATGTGATAACTTAGACATCTCTGTTGACAACAAGGGGTGTAGACACTCGAAATTTCTTTCCCTGTTACTAACACTATAGGAGGGCAAGAATGTCTTTTCGACTCAACCCCGATCTCAAATCGGGCCATTAGATCAACCCCGATCTCAAATCAGGTCGTTAGTTCAACCCCGATCTCAATATCAGGCCGTCAAATGAACCCCGATCTCAAATCGGGCCATCAAATCAATCCCGATCTCAAATTGGGTAGTCAAATCAACCCCGATCTTAATATCGGGCAGTCAGATCAACCCCGATCTCAAATCGGGCTGTCAAATCAACTCTGATCTCAAATTAGGCCGTCAGATCAACCACGATCTCAATATCGGGCCATTAGATCATCCCCGATCTCAAATTAGGCCGTTAGATCAACCCCGATCTCAATATCGGGCCATCAGATCAACCCCGATCTCAAATCGGGCTGTCAAATCATCCCAGGTCTCAAATTGGGCCATCAAATCAACCCTGATCTCAAATCGAGCCGTCAGATCAGCCCTGGTCTCAACTTGGGAAGTACAGGTCAGCCCCCGTCTCAACCCGAGAAGTACAGATCAGCCCCGGTCTCAACCCGGGAGGTACAGATCAGCCTCGGTCTCAACCTGGGAAGTACAGGTCAGCCCCGGTCTCAACTTAAGAAGTACAGATCAGCCCCGGTTTAAACTCGAGAAGTACAGGTCAGCCCCGGTCTCAACCCGGGAGGTACAGGTCAACCCTGTTGTCAACCCGAGAAGTACAGATCAGCCCCGGTCTCAACCCAGGAGGTATAGATCAGCCCCGATCTCAACCCGGGAAGTATAGATCAGCCTCAGTCTCAACCCGGGAAGTACAGATTAGCCCCGGTCTCAAGCCGGGAGGTACAGATCAGCCCTAGTCTCAACCCGGGAAGTACAGATCAGCCCCGGTCTCAACCCGAGAAGTACAGGTCAACCCCGATCTCAACCCGAGAAGTACAGGTCAGCCCCGGTCTCAACCCGGGAAGTACAGGTCAGCCCCGGTCTCAACCCTGGAGGTACAGGTCAGCCCCGGTCTCAACTCGGGAGGTACAGGTCAGCCCTGATCTCAACCCGGAAGGTCAGGTCAACTTTAGAACCAATCCTGAAGCATCACAACATCTCCAGAGGAAAACCTAAAATGACGAAGTCAACCTCAGATACAACACTGAGGACAAACAGACTCGAATGAGATCCAAATCTTGGAAACAACCCTAGGAAGTAAATCGAAGGCCATGTCGACACTAAAGGCAACCCCGGGAGGGGCAAAACGGTTATTTTACCAACTCTAAGTCGATTCGGTCAAATTCAAGCTGAATTGATGCCACTAAGGTAAGAACGAACCATAACGATGACCCGAGTGCAAACAGCGCAAGACAGCTGAACGGACAAATTGCGGGGAATCGAAGACCTGGTTATGAACCCGTCTTCTTAGACCCGAAAAATGTTTTATCCCATGTCATTACGACACTCTCGGCGAGGGCTTTCCGGAAAGGTATAGCACGCCTCAAAACGAACGTTTCAATCAAAAGTTAGGAAGTTTCGACTTCGATCTCGCGTTGCTCAGAATGCACGTACTTCAAGATGACTGAACCGGACACATGGGACCCACCAAGGGAGCCACACCTTACATGCGGCGGTAGAAGTAGGTAGGGTGGAGGCTCCCTTGCCTATATATATGAGGGCACCCCCCCTCATTTCAAAAAAAAAACACTTCGAACATTTGCCTGTTTGGTTTTCTGTCCAATTTCTTGTCTTCCAAACCCAAACATTTTCACTCTAACACGTAGATATACCCACATACTACCATATGTCAAAAAATAACCGGTAGATTCGGACGTTAAAGGCCTACGATTTGGCAAAAAGCCCGTATAGCAGTCCATTGTGAGTATTTTTACGATCAACAAGTCAATATTACTACTTTGTACTTTTATACACTTGCACGTTAAGTTATGCCCGGAACTCAGTTCCGTGGCCGTTTTCGTCAACTTTTGGTATATTTTTATACATAAATACATTTTCTAGCATTTCTACAACTCGGATTGACGATCCGTCACTTCCGACAGCTTTTATATACTTGCATCTTCGTTATTAGCAACTTCGCCGGACTGGGTTATCTTCGCAGTCCGGGTTTGGCTTGTTTGTATATATTTAACTGTATATATACTAACTTTTCAATTCTGTCAAGCCCGGATGTCAAATCCGCTGTAGTTTACTGCTTTTATATATATTTATGTATATATGAGCAACTTTCACCACCACTGGGTTCTCTTCCCAGTCTTGGTTGACTAAGTTTCTGTCTCTCTCTCTCTATATATATTTATATTTTAGTTTGGCCTGGATTATTCTGTGGTCTTTCTACTGCTTTTACATATAAATATGCATATATAAGCAACTTTCACCATCATTGGGTTCTCTTCCCAGTCTTGGTTGACTACTTTTCTGTATATTTATATTCCAGTTCTGCCTGGATTATTCTGTGGCCTTTTTACTGCTTTTATATATATTTATACATATATAAGCAGCCTTCACCACACTGGGTTCTTTTTCCAGTCTTGGTTGACTACATTTCTGTACGTTTACATTACAGTCCGGGCACCGGTGTGAAAACCCATTGCCCTTTATAGCTTTTATATATAATTATATATATATATATATATAAATTGCTTTACTCGTTTTTATTAAATTGTTGCTTTAAATATTCATTTTATATGAATCGGCATTAACATATCTGCGGGCCAACAAGATTTATTTAAGTCTCGCCAACTCTAGCTTTCAAACGGTTCAAAATCGGTACAGACGGAACCGGGAAGCTAGAATGGCTGAGATTTATTTAAATCTAGCATTTTTTTTAGTTTCAGTTATAAAAGCAACCTCGCGGTCCTTAGATCGCTATCTAGTGGGAACGAGACGCTTCGGCCATGTGCGAACCAGGATTTACTGAATGAATCCTCGGTTTTGGCGATATTTGAGATATATATCTGTTTTTGTACAAATTTGAACTGTGCAGGTTTATTGGCTACTCATATGTGAGTGATAAGTAGGTTTTATACCTACTTATTGGTTACCAACTTGCTATGATTATGGCTTAAACTCAAGCACTTTAGTGTCTTTTAATGCATTTTATCTTTGTTTTGTGTATTATAGTCAGGAAACTCATTTGGCGTGGAATTGCATCGAAAGCGGCATAAAGTGGCATGGTATTGGCAAAAGCAAGGTGGAGAGCTTATGTGGAACAAATGTTGACTTGGCATGAGGTCTAGCAAGAGGGCATGTGAAAAAGGGACCAAAGCAGCAAAGAGGAAAGAAAAAGAAGCAATGAAGAAAGAAGAAAGAAGAACAGAAGCAGCAAGGAAGCAACACAACACAAATTGCATCAGCAGTAGAAAATGGCACGCGCGGCCGCGCCAGGGAAACAAAAGGCCGTCGCGGGCCCGCGTCGAGTTCCAGAGCAGAGGGACAGCCCTGGGGACGCGCGCGCCCCGCTCCAATAAAGAAAAGCATGGCCGCGCGGCTGCGCCAGTCAAAAATCTCTGACTTTACATTTTTTTCGGCTGTGTGTAATTTGTATAAGGCTTGGTGTTGTGTAATTAACGGGATCACTTATCTTGAGACTTAACATTTATTAAAGTATTTACATTTTCTAGGGTTTAGAGAGCTTGAGGGTTTTGGAAGCTTCACTTCTTCTTCCTTCTTGCTCTAGTAGCATTTACATTTCTAGGGTTCTCTTTGGTTGGGTTTGTGGTTTGAACTTGAGCATTGAAGGCTCCTATTGGAAAGAGAACCACCAAGATTTGAATTTCCATTCTCTCTACTCTTTTTCTTTCATAGTTGTTTAAATGCTTAGTTTAAATCCCATAATGGTTTGTGGTTTAGAGATGAACTAACTACCATTATGGGATTCTAATGGATTTTATTGCTTAGTCTAGGGTTTTATGCCTTTTTAAAATGTATGGATGAAAATGTATGGTTTGCCTAGCATGGTTGCTTTATATGTTTAGATGCCTGATCAACATCTACTGTAATAGTTTATATGGACTTGAAAAATGAAGTGTAAACTTAGATTTTGCCATGCTAGTACATGTTCGTGAAACTTGCACTCAATGAGTTTTGTGATTCGTAATCCGGATAGAAATATATCGTATTGCCATGTGTAGTCAATAGGGAGCTTCCACTTAAACTGATATAGCTTGTAAATCACATAGACATATAGTGGTTTAGGTTTTATCGGTGTTCATGTGATTTCTATCTCTTTTGTGGATATTATATGATATGGACTTGGTTTATTAAAAAATAGCCCTGTCTCACATTTGTGCTCCCGGCTAGCATTCCTATGTGTTTATTTATACATGACATGTGGTGTTGATAACCTGAATGATGCAATAGATGAAGTTAGGATCCCATATTTCTCTAATTTGAACCCCTCGTCTGTTAATTAATTAAGTTTATGTTAAAATCAGTCTAGTTATTTAAAGAACACTTTGATACACGTTTGAGCAGACAAAAATAACCATAGGACTGTTGCATGATAGTTTAAGCCTGACTCCTTTCTCCGTGGGAACGATCTCGACTTATTTAATTTATTACTTGTCGATCGTGTATACGTGTTTTGTGCCCGTTTTTGTGAACACCGAAATGGAGCAATAAGTTTTTGGCGCCGTTGCCGGGGATAGTTGTTAGTCTATTACTATTGACATCAGTTTTTGTTAGATTTGATTGACTTGAACAAATCTCTTCTTATCTCATTTCTAACTTTATCTTTATTTGTGTTTCAGGTACTTGTGGGTAGTTTATGCAAACACGATCAACCAATCCTGAGTTAGTGCCTCTGCAAGAGAACATTAACGGCAGAGGTTGGAGAGCAAATACTAGAAACACCAACCCACAAGGAGAACCTGAACGACCTGAGAAAATGGCCGAAGAACAGAGGGCCGATGTGACGCCCCCAGAATAGGTCCAGTCAACCCAACCCATTTAGAGTCGCCAAATACATGGTAAAGAATTCAAATACAAACTTTATATCATACGGTCGTGCAAAATACGACCACACAACTGTGTGTGTCAATACAAATATGTAAAAAATATTAAGATTCAAACTAAGTCCTCATTACAATTATTATCACACTATTGATCAGAAATAGTGAGGACTACTACTGCTCTAACTCGGACCATCACTCTGTCCCCCGACTAGTTCCCGCGACATTCTCATTTCCTGAAGAGGACAACAGATGAAAAGGGTGAGCTCAACTAGCTCAGTAAAGAATATTATGACTAAGATAATGGAAAATAAATTATCGTTAGCCTTCAATAAATCAGATAAAATATAATGGACAACCAATCTTAGATCAATATTCGCAGCGGAAATAACAATTCATTAGAAGAGTTAAGTAGAGAATGAAGTCTACTATCTTCTATGATTTAAAAGTCCATCATCCATGTTTATCCCTGTAACATCAATCAATATACATCTCGAATCAATATTCATCTTTGCACTACAGGCCAAAGATATTCATTTGTATCATCAGTGGTCATATTCATCTCAACACCTGTCATCTTTGCACTATAGGCCAAAGATATTCATCAGGTAATCATTCATCTTTGCTCTACAGGCCAAAGATATTCAGTTACATCACCTTTTAGGACTGAGAATGATGAAAAACATTTTAAAAAAATGAATCCAGTGAGATAAAAGACAAAGACTAAGGATTCGTATTTTAGTATATCCAATTCAAAAATACATCGTAATAATCAATTGTGGAGCAAAATTCAAGAATAGAGCTCAAAACTTGGATACAATCAAAGATAGTAACCTTAACAAGCAATTTGGACAAATAGAAGAAAATTTAATTTTTTCCGTGAATAGTGCCGTATACGTGAATAGTAACTCCGACAGAAAAAGTAAGAATTTCAACATAAAATCCATGCCAATATTTTGGTATAATGATATTGAAAAGAATAACATCATTTACGAAAGGAATAACATCCCTTACCTCAAAAGAATAGTACTTCTGGCTGGAGTATCGGATATAATATCGAAGAAAACTTGCACTGAATACTAATACTCAAAGTATTGAAATACTCACAAAAATACGCTCGATATTATAGAGAGAGAAAACTTCTGATTCTGGTGTGATTTTCAATTCTAACCTAAGCACCCTATTTATAGGAAAAGCTTAGGATGCCAAAGGAGACTAAATTAATAAAATAATATTATTATTTAATAAAATCCAGCCGCCTGCCAAAACTTTCAAAAGCCATCAGCCACCACAAGTGGGACCCACCTCCCATTAAAAAAATATTTATTTTCTGAAACTTCAATAATTCATAATAAATAGCCCCTTTGTCAGAAAAATACAAATGATGTGTCCTTTCCATAGGAAATTTAATTCTCTACAACTTTGCAGAAGGAAGTTTTTCCAAATTCCAAACATAAATTATCCAAAATCCATAAACAGATGATTTTTCACACCAAGATACTGATAAAAACACATCAGCACTAATTCCTTCTTTTATATCCACAAAATAAATATTTCCTTATCATATAAATCAATAATTAATTATTCACAAATAATATTACAGAACTACAATATTGACAACCAGGTCGTTCCCAGGAAAGAGGGGGCCTTCCGATAAGGACTTCTCCTTACTAGCGCGCAATTAAATAACCCCTCCTAGACAGAACTTCCTTAGACATTGTCAATAATGCTATCTAATAATATTATTCAAATAATATGAATTATTGAGTTGATAATGTGAAATACTGTGCAGTGACAATTATTGAATCAATAATACCAAAATATCAACTGTAGCCATTATTGAATCAATCATATAAAATGACAACGTAGCAATTATTGAGTCAATAAAATATCAACGTAGCAATTATTGAGTCAATAATATAAAATATTGAACAATAATTACTGTAACAATTATTGAGTAATGGCTTCTCACGTAAGAATCAATAATTAGAATTACTGTGCAATACCGTGTGCTACTATGCAACACCGTGTATCACTGTATTTTAACCACCGGGTATTTCAACAGTACTAACGGTAATAACCACGCCGTTATTTTGTAAAAAAGTTATTTCTGTCGCTTTCTATATCCGACAGTTATTCCGTTGTGGGGGCCCACAAATAGCTGCGCCGTCGTACGAATATTCCCCGACAACAAGAATATTCCACGACCAAACGAATATTCCCCGACAACAAGAATATTTTATAACCACTTGCTCATTTTAAAAATGTTTGCACATTTCACCCATAACTTTCATATTTATCAAAACAACACCTTACTGTTTCGAAATAATATATAAAGAAAATTAAATCTTTATTCATAAAAGTTGGGGTCTTACAGCCGATAATAGAGCTTTAAGGAACTACTCCATACCTAAAATCACTGATTTGCAGTCCAGCATAGTTAGGCCAGCTATAGCTGCGAATACATTCAAAATCAAACCAGGAACACTGCAGATGGTTCAAAACACTCTCCAGTTTGGGGGTGCTGCTTTAGAAGACCCAAATGAGCATATCCTGAGCTTCATAGAGATATGCGACACATTTAAATTCAACAACGTTTAGGATGATGCGGTGAAACTTCAATTATTCCCATTCACCTTGAGGGATAAGGCGAAGAGTTGGTTGCACTCATTACCCTCAGGATCAATCACCACGTGGGAAGACTCAGCCCAGAAATTTCTAACCAAATTATTCCCCATGGCTAAGACTGCTTCCATGAGGAGTGCTTTGAGTTAGTTTGCACATCAACAAGGGGAAACGTTGTATGAGGCATGGGAACGCTACAAAGAAATGCTTAGGAAATTCCCGCACCATGGAATGCCTGACTGGATGGTGATAAATTCGTTTTATAATGGTTTGGGGTGGCAGTCAAGGTCCAATCATTGATGCCGCATCGGGAGGAGCCCTGTGGGCCAAGGACTACCCGACAGCTTATGATCTGATTGAAACTATGGCGCCAATGAGTATCAGAATCCAACAGCAAGAATGGTTCAACCTAAGGTGGCCGGAGTATTAGATGTTGATGCCATAACAGCATTGTCAGCACAAATGGTAGCACTGAATAAGAAGATAGATTCTATGGCTAAGAATAGAGTGCAACAAGTTGCTGTTATATGTGAGTTATGTCCCGGAGCACACCCGACTGAGCAGTGTGCCATCACTATCGAGTCGGTCTAGTTTGTCAGCAACTACCAGAAGCCTCAGAATCAGTTCCCAAACTCCTACCATCCAACCAATCGGAACCATCCTAACTTTAGTTGGAGCAACAACCAAAATGCCTAACAGCCTCACACATCTCAACAAACATCTTACCATACACCACCACAACAAAATCAATACCAATCTCCTCAACCACCTCCACAAACATACCAAAATGCCCAACATTCCCAATATCAACCCTACCAACCAAAGTCTCAGCCACAACAGTCCCAACATTAGTATGCTCCTAGACAGTCACACCCTCCTGGATTTAATCAACAACAAAATCAACATCACTCAGATCCCACACCTCAGCAAGAAAAGAGATCTAAAATGGAAGAATTAATGCTGAAGCATATTGCTAACACTGAGTTGATGATGAAGAGCCAAGCGGTGGAAATCAAGAATTTGGAAAATTAGATGGGCCAAATGGCAAATTTGATCAACAACAGACCTCAAGGCACTCTTCCAAGCAATATGGAAGCCAATCCGGGGAGAAGAGATGGCAAGGAGTAATGCCAAGAAATCACCTTAAGGTCTGGGAAACAGACTTCTGATCTGAAGGTTGGCGCGGCCGCGCCCCAGGAAGGCCAAAACCCGGCGCGGGCGCGCCCAAGTGCAGAAATTTTTGAAACAGTTTTGGTAGATGGGAAAGATGAGGGACATGTAATTGAGCCAGAAAAGGAAGTTACCAATGAGAAGACCAATGTTCTAGCAAAAATAGTCTACCCTCCTGCACTATACCCACAGCAGATACAAAAGCAGAATCTGGATAAGCAATTTACCAAGTTTTTGGAGGTTTTCAAGAAACTGCAAATTAATATTCCCTTTGCCGAAGCGTTAGAGCAAATGCCAAGCTACGCAAAGTTTATGAAGGGGATACTGTCAAGGAAGAAGAGGTTAGAAGACTATGAAATTGTAGCCTTGATAGAGGAGTGCAGTGCCGTCCTACAGAGAAAGCTACCTCCCAAGCTTAAGGATCCAGGGAGCTTCATAATTCTATGTTCTATTGGGGAGTTGTCCTTCAACAAGTGCCTATGTGACTTAGGGGCAAGTATTAATTTGATGCCACTATCGGTGTTCACTCAATTGGGTTTGCCGACTCCTAAGCCGACAAGCATATCTTTGCAGCTAGCCGATAGATCCATCACCTACCCCAGAGGCATTGTTGAAGACGTGTTGGTGAAGGTAGATAAGTTCATATTCCCTGCAGACTTTATAATCTTGGACTTTGAGGAAGACAAGAACATTCCAATTATTCTGGGGAGACCGTTTCTAGCCACCGGGAGAACACTCATAGATGTACAAAAGGGAGAATTAACTATGAGGGTTCAAGACCAAGAAGTCACATTCAATGTCTTCAAGGCTATGAAGTTTCCGACGAATGAGGAAGAATGTTTCAGAATTAATACGGTCGACAGGATACTGCAGGGAGAATCTGAACACTTGCTGAGTATGGATCCATTGGAGAGTGCTCTTATGGGAGAATCTGACATGGAAGAGACAGATATGGTGGAGTGCATCCAGAGTTTGAATACGGTGCCTCAAATGCGCAAGTTTAAAATTCCCATTGAACCACTTGGACAGACTGGGGAGCCCTCAGTGCGACTAAAGCCTTCTCTAGAGGTGGCTCCCACACTTGACTTGAAACCTCTTCCAAATCACTTGAGATATGCATATCTGGGAGAATATTCTACATTGCCGGTTATCATCGCTTCTGCTTTATCCATTAGGTATTCCATAGCGAGTCACGTTCAGTGAACTTATTCTCCAATAAGCACCTACATACTTGCTTTAGTGTCTCCACACAGATGACCATGAGATCAGTCATCCTCATCCAATGAGCAAGTAACATATGTACCAATCTATCCAGATTTACAAATCCCCATTTTAGTAATCCCACAATTGGGAACTATTTTAGTTTTTAAGCTTTCTAAGAATTTAGATCTCATTAGCATGATCTCATCATGATTCTAAAAGCATTGTTTAAAACTATGGGTTATTTACATATTATAAAAACAGCACCATGTAGATAATTAAATGCCTTAAATGAATATTTTATTAATAAATAAATAAGATTATTTATAAAGTATGTGCTTTATCATCATACATGATTGGCTTGTATGCACACTACTACCAATCTCCCACTTGCACTAAAGCCAATCGCCATGGTATCTCATACCCATCTTCTCTAAGTGACGATCAAACTGTTGTTGTGTTAGAGCGTTAGTAAATGGATCTGCAATGTTGTCTTGGGAGTCTATATGCTTTTCTTTCAATGATTTCTTTAATCAAAGTGCCGCAACACATGTTTATATTCAAGATGAGACTTAGGAACTATTCCTAGTTCTGTAATGAACTTTTCATCCGAAACATCAACTTGCAGCTTCATTTACAGTTATATACTTTGTCTTTGTCACTAAATCAGCAATCTTTTGCTGTTTGGAACCTTTCCAATTCACTGCACCACCTTTCAAGGTAATGACTTACCCTATAGTGGATTTACTGTCGTCTTGGTCAGTCTGAAAATTTGAGTCTGTTTAGCACTCTAGATTCATTCAGACCCATCATGTGTCATGATGACATCCTTAGTGTCAGTTAAGTACTTTGGGATGTTTATCACTGTCTCACAGTGATCTTCTCTAGAATCTGACTGATCAACATCAAGTCTCGTATATTCATTGCATACATGATAGTAACTCATGTGATCTCTCTTTTACTGAGGACAATATTAGAGAGATATACTCCATAGCTCATCATCATGAGGCACTCTTTTGGAGTTTGCCATGCTAAACGCCTTTAGCATCTAATGAATATACGTTTTCTTAGGTTAAGCCGAACATCCTTTTAAATCTATTAATACAGATTTATATCCCCAATACGGGATGTTCTACCCAAATCATTCATGGAGGAATGTTTAGACAACTTTATTTTGATTGATTTTAGCATAGGAATTTCATTCCCTATCAGTAATATATCATCAACATATAATACATGAATGAAACAGCGCTCCCACTAACCTTCTTGTACACACATGGTTCATCCTCATTTTTGATAAAATCAAACTCTTTGATTGTCTCATCAAAACTGAAATTTCCATTTACGAGAATCTTGCTTCAATCCACGAATGGATTGTTGTAGCTCATATACATGATTTGCTTCAATCATTGAAACAAAAACCATCTGGCTGTATCATACATACATTCTCCTAATAATGTATATTTAAGGAAGGGCGTCTCCACTTCCATTTTGCCAGATTAAGTAAAATAAGCTGCAATCGCAAGAAAAATCCAAATGGACTTGAGCATAGCTTCCAAATCCATTTTAGATTTTATGGTCATCTACCATTTCTTTGAGTCTTTATTACTCATAGCTTGTTCATAATTCAATGGATCATCATCATTCATGATGTGTACCTTATCGTCTCCTCTATAACGAATCCATACCTCTCAGGTATCTTCGGTACTCTTCCAGATTTACGAACAGGGTGTGGTACAGTAGGTTCTTCTACTTGGTTAGGTAACTGACTTTGATCCGTGGTAATTTATGGTTCTTGAACTTCTTCAAGATATATCTTACTCCCACTGACCCCTTCATGGATAAACTCCTTTTCCAAGAAGGCAGCATATTTCGCAACAAACTCCTTTTGATCAGTTGGATGATAGAAATAATACCCTAAAGTTTCTTTAGGGTATCCCACAATATCCCACAAATCTACACTTATCGGATTTAGTCTGTAGCTTATCATTTTCAAACTTTTTGACATAAGCTGGACAACCCCAAGTCTTAACATGCTTAAGATTTGGTTTCCTCCCCTTCCACATCTCATATGGAGTCTTTGGGACGGATTTTGTAGGTACCTTGTTAAGTAGGTATGTAGCCGTTTCTAGGGACATAACCCCAGAAGGAAATTAGGAAGGTCAGTAAAACTCATCATGGATCGAACCATGTCCAACAGTATTCGATTTCTCCTTTTAGATACTCCATTTAATTGTGGTATACCTGGAGGAGTCCATTGTGAGATTATACCATTTTCTTTGAGACAATTGAGAAACTCACCACTTAAGTATTCTCCACCTCGATCTGATCGAAGTATCTTGATATTCTTGCCCGTTTGTTTCTCTACTTCACTTCTGAACTCTTTGAACTTTTTAAATAATTCTGATTTATATTACACATATCCAAATCTTGAGTGATCATCAGTGAAAGTAATAAAATAAGAATACCCACCCCGTGCACTTGTTGTCATAGGTCCACAAAAGTCTATGTGAATCAATGCCAACAACTCTGTAACTCTTTCTCCATTTCCACTAAAAGGAGATTTAGTCATTTTACCCATGAGACAAGATTCACAAGTTGGATATGATTCATAATCGGATAGCTCTAGGAGCCTATCCTTATGCAACTTGGATAATCTGTTTCATTGATATGACCGAGTCTACAGTGCCACATATAGGTATAATTAATATAATCTCTTTTCATTTTCTTAGTTTGTTCAATTTGAAATATATTTTCTTGCAAGTCAAGTATATAAAGTCCATTTCGCAAATTTCCAATACCATATAAAACATCGTCTTTATAAATAGAACAACCATTGTTCTTTATAATAACGTCAAATCCATCCATATCCAATACAGAAATTGAAATAATGTTTTTAATAATATTCGAAACATAATAACAATTATTAAGATAAATGGTCTTGCCTGAGGGCATTGCTAAACAATAAGTTCCTACAGCTAATGCAGCAACCTTTGCTCCATTCCCCACTCGTAGGATCACCTCTTCATTGTTCAGCTTTCTACTTCTGACCAGTCCGTGCGCAGTATTACATATGTGAGAACCACAGCCGGTATCCAATACCCAAGTAGAATTATGACTTTCATAAAAATTAATTTCAATCATAAACAATCCTTGATTGGAAGTCGAAAGCTTCTCCAAGCTTCTTCTCTGCTAGATACTTCTTGCAGTTCCTTTTCCAATGTCCCGGCTCGTTGCAATGAAAGCACATTCTTTTAGCTGGTTCAGGTTTCTTTTGTTCCTTTTCTTTCCCCTTTCCCTTAGCCTTCTTGGATTTCTTCTTTTCAGAAGACACCTTGGGCCTCTTCCTTTTATTGGAAGAATCCACCATCAAGACATGGTTCTTCTTGGATGAGAAGTGATCTTCTGCAGTTTTCAGCATGTTAAGCAGCTCAGGCAAGCTGACATCTAGCTTATTCATGTGAAAATTAACCACAAACTGCGAGAAGGTCTCAGGGAGTGACTGCAAGACCAAGTCTTGACTCAACTCCCCATCCATGACGAACCCAAGCTGTCCAAGGCGTTCAATCAAATTGATTACCTTCAGAACATGAGTCTCGACGGCAGTGCCCTCGGTCATCCGAGATCGAAAGAGCTCCTTAGATATCTCATATCTAGCAGTCCTACTCTATTCACCATACAACTCCTTGAGCTGAAGCAGCATAGCAGGAGCATCCATATTTACGTGCTGACGCTGAAGCACGTTATTCATGGATGCTAGCATGATGTATTGAGCCACAGATGCATCATCTTGCCACTTATTGAAAGTGGCAATCTCTTCCTCAGAGGTTGTTTTCGAAATAGATTCAGGGATAGTTGAATTTAGGACATAAGAAATCTTTTCAGCAGTGAGAACAATTCTCAGATTTCTTAGCCAGTCCCTCCTAATTCGGGCCGGTAAGCTTATTTGCATCAAGTATGCTTCGTAGTGAGATTAGTGATTTTGACATTTTTAAAATTCTACATGTGGAAAGACAACATTTTTAGTAAACATTTATTTTATTAACTATGCATACCAAAATAAATTTAGGTCTTTATTTTAAATTGGTATCTCCCACTATTTTCATCAAACTATATTACCCTCACTTATATAGTTTGGCAACATCTAATTAAAGATTTGCTAGTGAGATTAAGGATCCCATTTCAAATGTATATAACCTTGTGGATAGCACAATAAGCGATATACAAATAAATAGGTAGACAACTCTTGTCAATTACATCACCATGTAACTCCTTTTATTTTGCCTCTTAAATCATAATGGTCATGTGTGTGCACATCCGAACTAAAATGATTTAAGTTAAGTCCAGCCTAGCACTTCCATAAATTAAAAAAAAAATATTCGTCCTTGTGGATATCACAACAAGACTAGATCGTTCAATTTTCTTGATAAGCATCAAATGTGATTAATTAACATCTTAAATACTCAATACTCGTCTTGTGGATAGCACAACAAACTCATATTAGATATTTAATACTATATTAATTAATCATGCTAGAAGGCGACGTTCGATATTCTAAATATCATTTGAACGCTTCGGACTTAATATTATTTCTTTGAGGGGTTTGTTATTATTTGTCTTATCTTGTTTAGCGCGCATGCACACACACACACACACACACACACACACACACACACATATATATATATATATAAATATATATATATATAAAATACGCGTTATTTTATTAAACATGCGAAGCATGTTTGCATAAAATATAAAATATATAATATATAGCATGCAATATAGAATACAATATTCTATCCGGATTGATTATGGACTTTTATTCTAGTTTAGTTCACTAGAGCCACCAAGTGAACCAAAAGGTCAAATCTAGGAGTGCAAGAATTTAAATTTTAAATGTAACTATTATATTTAAACCCGGGCTCTATACAAACGGGTCTTCACGCGCTCCTTGCTCCTTGGTCTCCAGTTTCTTCAAGATTATTCTAACTATTTCTATTACATAAACTATAATTAAATAGAAACCTTGATCAGCAGTTAAGGGGAAGTACATAGGAAGGAGATAGAATTTACATCGAGAATAAAACTAGAGAAGACGAGGTATGCAGACCCCATTTTATAAAACCCATTCATTCAAGCATTCATCCAAAATAAAATCCAATCACATTGGTCATAGTCCATAATCAACCCCATTTATTATCATACACATCAACATATGCATCAATAAATATCCATTCATCTCATGAATAATAAAGCTATTCCATATATGGATCGATGTCATTTAATGGACAAAAGTTTTGCTAAATTTTATTTTTGAAATAAAATGAACTCTTTTATTTTAATCAAAAATAAATCCAAATTAAACTCTTTTAATTTTAGCAATCTGAAATCATATTTCAGATAAAATAAACATCTTTATTTTAAAACTTTATTAATTAAATAAATAGTTTACTTAATTAATAAAAATATAATTTCAGGGTCTGTTCAGGAACCGGTGCAGCTGCGCCAGTAATGAACTGGGCAGCTGCGCAGGAAGCCTGAAGCGCCAGTTTTTGCAGACCGGTGCAGCTGCGCCAGTAATGAACTGGGCAGCTGCGCCAGTAATGAACTGGGCAGCTGCGCCAGTAATGAACTGGGCAGCTGCGCCGTTCTTCACAGAAACTTGCAGAAAACGATTTTGTCTAGAAAATTCGATCCAATTCTGAAATTAATTCATACATGGAATCATAAAATTGATAATTAGCACAAAGTTAGGCCCTGATACCACTGTTGGGTTTGTACGTAACGCAATCATACAATCAAATCACATAAATAGGGAGAAAGCGCGAAACATAGGTTTTCAAAAATTTATACAAATCCATAACCATGATCATGCTTTGTGTTAGTTATCAATAACAGAAAAGAGAGAACATGAAATTATACCTTTGAAGATCCAAGCTTCCTTAGGTACAAGTTATACTCCTTTGATTCATTTGATTCCTCTGTAGTGGCTCCTTCCCTTGATCAATGACCTCTAACGGTGATCCACCAAGGAAGATGAAGAACTCAGGAAGATGGGTTATTGGCTTAACCCTTGTTTCTATCTCTATAGAATTTGTGTACTCCCAACCTTTGGAAAAATTCACGTACCTTATTTCTGATATAAGACTCTCTTATATAGATATTAGGTTAATCATCCTAATCCAATTAGAATAGGTTTTTATTTAATTAATTAATTAAACACTTTTAATTAATTTATATCCTAATCTTATTAGGATTGAGAGAGAGTACTGATATTATATTAATTCCTAAACTCCTTTAGAATTAAAATAATAATAATAATAATATTAATAAGACTCCTCTTATTAATTTATATTTAATATTTCTAAAATATTAAATAATAAATATTAAGCTATTTAATTTATTCTATCACCATAGATTAAATTAATTATACTTAATGCATTATTACTATTATGCCATTTTCTTCTTAAATAATTCTTCTTCCTTTTATGGTGTGACCCTTTAGGTTCTCCATATTAAACCGATTGTGAATAAATCAATTAGAACAATTCTAATCTTATTTAAATAAATAAATTAAATTAATAATCTATTTAAATAAATAACATTTATTCTACAATAGGGATAAGCCTCCCTAGCGATTAACGACTTTCCAGATAATATAGATTTCAACATTAATCATAAAAGAACCTGTGAGTTAATAGTTACTGTACAATTCAATCCTTCCACCATACAATGTCTCAATTAAATATAAGACATGGATTTACTGTCAAGTCTTAATTTATTTAATCATATGTATTTCGATTAGAAAATGCACAACTCAAAATAATGCAAATTAGAAACCTCTTTCTAATTTCATTCCACCTTGGCCAAGGATTCCTGGGTTGTCATTTAACGAATCACATATGATATATCTCCTCTTTTACTAGAGGTGGTAGATTCTTTATTGATCATACATTATCTCCATATGCAACTTATTATACCCAAGCATACCCTATATATGCCTTAAAAGGCCTTAAGAAATAAGTCAAAGTATAATTTGTTACATACAAGATACTATGATGATCTCAAGTCTAAGGATCACTTGTACTACTATCACATTAGAAATTCCTATTGATAGGCGAGTAAAACTCCATTAGGTATTCCATAGCGAGTCACGTTCAGTGAACTTATTCTCCAATAAGCACCTACATACTTGCTTTAGTGTCTCCACACAAATGACCATGAGATCAGTCATCCTCATCCAATGAGCAAGCAACATATGTACCAATCTATCCGGATTTACAAATCCCCATTTTAGTAATCCCACAATTGGGAACTATTTTAGTTTTTAAGCTTTCTAAGAATTTAGATCTCATTAGCATGATCTCATCATGATTCTAAAAGCATTGCTTAAAACTATAGGTTATTTACATATTATAAAAACAGCACCATGTAGATAATTAAATGCCTTAAATGAATATTTTATTAATAAATAAATAAGATTATTTGCAAAGTATGTGCTTTATCATCATACATTATTGGCTTTTATGCACACTACTATCACCCGGTGCAGTGCGTCCCGAAGAAGGGGGCATGACAGTCGTGATTAACGAAAAGAATGAGCTTATTCCTACCAGGACAGTTACAGGATGGAGAGTCTGCATGGACTATCGTAGACTGAATAAAACTTCACGGAAAGATCATTTCCCTCTCCCGTTTATTGATCAGATGCTGGATAGGCTAGCAGCCACGACTATTGTTGCCTCCTGGACGGTTACTTGGGGTATAATCAAATTGTCATAGCCCCCGAGGACCAAGAAAAGACCACCTTCACATGCTCATATGGCACTTTTGCTTTTAGAAGGATGTCTTTCGGGCTATGCAATGCGCCGACCACTTTCTAGAGATGCCTGATGGCTATTTTTTTGGACATGGTCGAACACAATGTAGAAGTCTTCATGGACGATTTCTCTGTCTTTGGGGACTTCTTCGACATCTGTTTGGAAAATCTGGTATTGGTGTTAAAAAGATGTGTTGAGACCAACCTCGTTCTGAACTGGGAAAAATGCCATTTTATGGTAAAGGAGGGTATCATTCTGGGCCACAAAGTTTCTGAGAAAGGTCTAGAGGTGGATAGAGCTAAACTGGAGACCATAGAAAGTCTACCGCCACCATCCTCTATAAAAGGAGTTCGTAGTTTTCTCTGCCATGCAGGCTTCTACCGTCGTTTCATCAAAGACTTCTCGAAGATTACTAAGCCTTTGTGCAGTTTACTCGAGAAGGACGTCCAGTTCAAATTCGATGAGGAATGCCTGGTAGCCTTTGAACATTTAAAAAAGAAATTATGTAACGACCCCAAAATTCATACAATACCACTCTCGACATCGGTCGTTAACAATGCATCCTTATTCAGACTTTACATCATTAATCAATGATACAATCACTAAAAATACGGAATATTTTAAACTTTTGTATTATTCCTTCTTTATTTCCCTAAATCTCAACCTTTATCATTCCATAACTTTGATTCAACTTATTTCATGAATCGCTTCGTCAGAGTTATTATAAACTAAAACTTACAACCACGTTCAATAACCTTTATACATCGGGTAAAATTTAAACTTTACAACTCAACATCTGTTAACCATCATACATTATCAAATACATTATCTGAAACCTTAAACAGGGTCCAAAATAATAACAATTCAGCCAAAGTATATAAATCTTCATGCATTACATTTGATTCATTTCTTTCAAGTAGCACATAGCGTTACCTTGAATCCTTAACCTGCAAAAGTGATTATTTGCAAGAATGAGCTCGACAGCTCAGCAAGATCTAACAGCTTTCATACATCACATAGGACATAAATACATGCTCAACATACATCTCATAATAATTAAAGTAACATGGCATACATGCTTTACATCATATAACAAATATAAAGATTGAGTTCCTTACTCAATCAACATTCTTTAATCAATCAATGTAGTCATAAATTGACTTTAACATTTCATGCTTAAAACATATATACAACATATCATGCTCTTTGCAAAATAATTTAAAATAGTTCATCATCAAGTGCACGTAGAAAATAGGAACTGAAAGACTTGCCTTGATCGTTGTTTACCAATAACAGTTTAACAGCTTACAGATATCTGCACTTCACGTGCCCTACACAATTATATAATCATACACATCAACTATTAGTCACATAGCAAAGCATACTAGTTGTAATGTAAACTTTACTCTACATCTCATAACCCTTCCTATTATCAATACACAATGTTCAATTTGATTGTGTTAACTATCGACTTATATTTCACTATATTTCTTTTTCGTAATATTCAAAATTCATTCAAGTGTTTAAGTCTTGCTAGGACTACTTATTGGTTTTATACTAACCCCATTTCATATCTTATAATGTTCATTTTATTTGACTTAAAACTCTTTTTACATTCATTAACACTTGTCACGGCGTTTCGACGTTCATTCGTCAACCGCCCGAATTGTCTCTCTTGTGCATGCTTAGTGTGCTTATACAACTAATCTAATACATAATTTATTAATGTTAAGCATCATTATATATACTAACCTTCATGTTTTATAACTTAGGACAACATCTTTTACTATCAGAAGCACTACACTTGCATACGTGCATGCCCGACGCCCTTCGATTGCCTTCGAATACACATCAGTCCCAAAAATGACCATTTTGACCCTTTCTACTGACCTCAAATTGAAAAACTTAAAGAACAAAAGTTGTAGGTCTACTCATGGTCGTTCCGAATCATCTTGAATCGCCTCAATCGGAGTTAGTATGAAAACGTTATGGCTATTTTACCACAGAAAGTCAAAACTGTCCCGAACTGACACTGTTCCCGGCACAGCTGCTCCCCAAACAGCCTTGGGGGCAGCGCAGCTATGCCCCCTAGCAGAGTGCTACGTGATTTTTCTCCAGTTTTGCTGTTTTGGCAAATTTCTGACCCTTTCCTCCTTTTAATCTTCATAACTCAAGCTATAAACATCCGATTGAGTTCGTTTTCGACTCTATGGATTCGTAATTCATAGAACTACAACATAGCAAGGAAATATGTAATTTACATAACCATTATCTAACCTAAATCTTGAATCAAAATTCATGTTCATACTAAACTTTTATCTTTTAACATGTTTAGCGAATTCATTCACAATGAATTCGTTTCTTAACCAAATTGAGTCATTCAACTTACATTTTTTTTGTTTTTCAGCGTTCTTACAACATCCATCAACAATTTAAGGTTTCCATCAAGATTTTATACTAATTTTAGTCTCATAAATGACCAAAATGTACATATTCAACCAAAACTCAATTCTTCATCTTTAACATATTTTCATGAGTTTAAACACTCCAAAATTGCTTCTAGATGATCATTAACAAATTATATCCATCTAAAAACATATACAAACTATACCTCAACAAACTCAACCACCAAAACTCAATTACAGAGAATTCAGAAAATAAAACCATAAACTAGAAACCTAGAAATTTTACCTTTGATTTGCTATAAAGCTTGAATAATTTCTTGTTTCTCCCTCCTTAGATTCTGAAACCCCTCTTCAATTACAGAGAATTTCTTTTCTAAGCTCCCTCTTCTCAATTTCTCTCTTCCTCTCTTCTCTGTATTTGTTCTTCTTTGTTTTTTTAAGCTTTAGGAACAAAATACGTAAAATTCATATAACTGATATAAACATAATATGTACATCAATATGGCTTCCTCAGTTACAAAAGCCCAAGGGTCTCAAGGCCATGTTTGGCTGGAACCCAATTATCATCTTCTAATTTATTTAAATTTCTTCCTTATCATATAATATACCCTTGTCACACCCACTAACCAATTGAATTTAATTAATCTCAATTCATTAATAAATCCAAGTAAACCTTACTAATAAAATTATAACTTCTATTTAGCCAATATAATTATAATTTTATTTAACAACCATTAATCCTCTAATTTAATTACTCAATTAAATTAGACTATTTTCATTCACTTGATATCATCACACTTTAAACAAATTATTCCATAACAATCTCCAACTAAAATATTCATTTTAAATTTAATAAATATTCCAACTAAAATATTCATTTTATTCGATAAATATTTTAACTATTGACGTGATTCACAATCGTGGTACATTAACATATTACATTTATATGTAATATATATATATATATATATATATATATATATATATATATTACTTTCTCATCTTATTAAAACAAATATATTTACATTAACTCACTATTTTAATTAAGTGAATTAGTTGCCTTATTTATGAAGTTTAACTCATTACAATTCAATTGCCAATCAAGGCATGATAATAATATTATATTATTTCATAATATAATTCTCAACTCTATTTAAATTAACCAATGTTTATTCAGTTAATACCTTTTTCCACCATATTCCTTTACATAATATTTTACATATTACATTTGTATGTAACATATATTACTCTCTCGTTTTATCAAAACACATCATAATAAGAATTTTATCCCTAAAATTCTTATTTTAATTATTTTACATTAATCCACCATTTTAATTAAGTGAATACTCACATTATTTATGAGATTTAATTCATAATAATTCCACTGCCAACAAGGAATAATAACCAAATTATATTATTTCATAATATAATCTTTAACTTAATTAAATTAACTAATAATATTCAGTTAATTTCCTTTTCGTAATAACTTCATTTAATTTCTTCAATAGTTAAATTAACTATTAAACCTCATCATCCCAATATATGAATATATATATATATATATATATATATATATATTTACTTACACGCAAAACACGTCATAATAAGAATTTCATTCATTAAATTCTTATTTTAACAATTTCTAAAAATCCGGGTTGTCACAAATTAACTACGGCTCCCGTCATTACAGCACCAGACTGGTCTCTCCCCTTCGAACTGATGTGTGATGTAAGCGACTTCGCCGAGGGGGTAGTATTGGGACAGCGCAAGGACAAGATCTTTCATGTGATTTATTACGCAAGTAAAACCCTGACAGATGCCCAGTTAAACTACACCACCACTGAGAAGGATCTTCTTGCAGTGGTCTATGCTTTTGACAAATTCAGGTCATATTTGATTGGCACAAAGGTAATTGTATATACAGATCATGCTGCGTTCAGATACCTGATTAGTAAAAAAGATGCCAAACCTCGCCTTATTCGGTGGATACTTCTTCTTCAAGAATTTGACTTAGAAATTAAGGACAGAAAAGGGACCGAGAACCAAGTGGCTGACCACTTATCTCGACTGGAAAATCCGGGGATGGACAGAAACAACAAAGTATTGATCAATGAGTCCTTCCCAGACGAGCAGTTGTTTGTGGTGCAAGGCGAGATGCCCTGGTTTGCGAATTTTGCAAACTTTCTAGTGAGCAATATTATCCCGTCTGACTTCAATAGAGCACAAAAGAAGAAGTTTTTGCACGATGTTAGATGGTACAATTGGGATGAGCCGTACTTGTTTCGGCAGTGCCCTGATAGGGTGATCAGGCGGTGCATCCCAGAGAGCAAGATGGAGAGCATACTGCGAGATTGTCACTCATCTATGTATGGAGGCCATTATGGGGGCGAGAGGACAGCCGCCAAAGTGCTGTAGGCCGATTTTTATTGGCCACCACTGTTTAAGGATGCGCATAACTTTGTCCAGAGCTGCGAACGTTGTCAGCGCGTGGGGAATATATCCAAGAGAAATGTGATGCCTCTGAATATGATCCTCGAGGTTGAAATCTTCAACGTATGGGGAATTGATTTCATAGGGCCTTTTGTATCTTCTTGTGGAAATTTATACATATTGCTAGCGGTCAATTATGTGTCTAAATGGGTAGAGGTAGCAGCCTTGCCAACCAATGATGCTCGGGTGGTCCTACGTTTTCTTCAAAAAAGTATATTCACACGTTTCGGGACGCCTAGAGCCATCATCAGTGATGAGGGTACAGACTTTTGCAATCGTCAGTTTTTTACGCTTTTGGCCAAGTATGGGGTGAATCATCGTATTGATACTGCTTACCACCCCCATACAAATGGCCAGGCTGAGGTATCAAATTATGAGGTGAAGAGAATATTAGAAAAGATTGTGAATCCCACACAAAAAGATTGGTCCCTCAAGCTAGACGATGCGGTGCGGGCCTATAGGACTGCTTATAGAACGCTACTCGGGATGTCGCCATACCAACTTGTGTACGGGAAGGCCTGCCACCTCCCCATGGAGCTTGAGCATAAGGCCTACCAGGCCATCAAGAAGCTTAATTTTAACTTAAAGGCTACGGGGGAGAAAAGACTTCTCCAGCTTAATGAGCTTGACGAGTTCAGATTGCAAGCTTATGAGAACTCAAAGCTATATAAGGAGAAGGTCAAAAGGTGGCATGACCGAAAGATTATGGAGATAATATTTGAGCCGGGGCAGGCAGTGTTACTATATAATTATCATCTCTGACTATTCCCCGGAAAGCTCAATATCTCGATGGTCAGGCCCCTTCACGGTGAAAATCGTATTCCCGCATGGCGCAGTGTAAATCTATGATCAATACCTGGACAAGCCCTTTAAGGTGAACAGACAAAGATTAAAGCACTACTATGGCGGCGAGGTGAATCGAGAGAAGGTTGCCTCGATCCTTTCCACCACTTAACCGATTCAGACAGAGTCTAGCTTATGGACTATAAACAAGCGTTCGATGGGAGGCACCCCATCATCTCTATCTCTCCCTCAGTTTAATTCTTGCATCATAATCTCTATATCTCTCTCATGTTTGATTCTGGTCACTAATCTCTACATTTCCCTTCCCCCGTTTAATTCTAAGCATTTGAAAAAGTTTGACTATTTTTGAACATTGTGGTGTTAGGATGCTCATTGCCTATATTTTTAAACTTTAGGCATGTTGCATATATTTTTGGGAGTTAGAAACTTATTGTATATATTCTTTGGATTTGAACGATTATTGCCTATATTTTTGGACATTAGGCATAGTTGAACATATTTTTGGTGTTGGAAGCTCATTGAACATATATTTGACATGTTAGCATATTGCATATAAGCATATAGCAATTTTTTGGGAATTCACATAGAAATAATTCATTGACATAGCTTTGCTAAGGATTTAACGGTACATTTATCTCTTATAGGCAAATTATAAATATGGAATCCATGGCATCTTATTTTTGATTGATATTTGTGCAGGAAAGACACGTGTTTAAATGTTGCTTCTTAAGCCTTCACAGAGTTACTGCAGAAAAGAAACAGAAAAAATAATTTGGCCAGGTTCTGGCCCCCCTTTCACAACACACGAGTTCTCTCTCTTAAATACACTATCGATTCCTACTCCCTCCTCTCACAATCCTACATCTCCATCATCACTTTTATAATTCACCTGTCTCTTCCATTCCATCACCTAAACCCTAGTCCCTCTTTTCTACGAATCCTAATTGTCTCCATCAATAGCCCAAACCCTAGCAATCCACACCAAATTCTGTTCGAATTAGGGATTGAGCATTTCAGAGATTGATTATTGGGAGAATTGTGTGCATCAAACAAGGATTGCAGAGATTTAAGTTTGGGGTTATTCTTCATCAGATTCATCAATTAGGGCTTGCAAAGGGAAATTTTTCTGAAATCATCAATGGGTCCAAAGCGTTCAAGGTATGCCGCTTCCGTATCCGCATCACCCACTCGCAAAGCCTCGGATGACGACATCACCATCGATTTGACCAAATTCATTAATATTGAGGCCCAAATCGAGTACTATCGGATCGCAGCCAAATCAATTTTGAAGGAACGGGGCTTGAAATCGATAAAAGAGGATGGGGAATTGCGTGCCATGATCTGTGAGATGGGATGGCAAGGTGTTTGTGCAACACCGCCGCCGGTGCCGTTGGCTCTCGTTCTTGAGTTCAATGCCAACTGCCAAGATAACATAGAGCGGCTGGTCCTTTGTTCGGGGCCAAACCATTGACTATTACCCGGTGGCGATTCGAGATATTCTGAACGTGCACTTCTGGCTGGCCAAGAGAACTGGGTTGAGGCAGAGAGGTTTGAAACGAACCTTGACCAATTGATCCGTGACTTGTGTGCACCAGGCACAGTGTGGAAAATCAAGAAAGATACCGTTAATGAGTAAACCACATTCCCTGCCTTCGGGCTCAACAGATATGCCAAGGCATGGAACCTGTTCCTCTGTGCCAGCTTGATGCCATCCTCGCACTAGCATGAGATTACAGTTGAGAGGGCTATCATCTTGTGGGGAATCGTCACGGGGAAATACGTTGATGTCGGCCATCTCATTCACTAGAACATGCTGAGGTTTATGCGAGGCGGTACCACGGGCTCCATTCCACATGCCTCATAGTAGCCCATCCCTGTGCTGAGGCAGGGCTCGAATGGGCCGATGAGCAGATCCAAATGCCGAGCGGCGACATAACTCATGCCACTATTAAACACTTTGAAGATTGGGCTGGGGGCACAGCACATCCTCGAGGACAAGGATTCATCTTCCCATCTCTACTAGCAATTCCACCACAGCCGCAGCCAGCAGAGGGCGCAACACCTCCTCTAGCCGGTGACATATAGCAGGGTCGCCAGTATCAACGTTTGGAGAGGAGGATTGACGCCCTACATGGAAGCTTCGCTGTGTTCGCTGATGGTTTGACTCGTGCACTATCTGAGGCGTTTGCACAGCAGGGAACAATGCTGGAGTGGCTTGTTTTTAGTTTTGACTTGCCATACCCGCCGCCAGATACACCACCTGAGGAGGGTGGCTATGCCGATCAGTAGGGGAGTTTCCTAGCCCTTTACCTTCAATGGGGACATTGAATATTTCAAGTTTGGGGGTATTGGGTGTTAGTAGTAGTAATTGCATATAGTTTTAAATTTTTGCATTTACTTTTAATTGCATTTAGTTAGTTACATTTAGTTAATTGCATATAGTTTTTATTGCATGTTAGGTTGTATATAGTAGTTGCATTGCATTATAGTTTGTGTTACTTAATTTTGCATAAATATTTTTTAGTTTTATTTTATTTTTCTTATTTAGTTGTGTTTAATTGCATTGCATGGCATAATCCCTTTTGTTTAGCCTATTGAATTCCAGTCTGGCTAATGATGACATTGAGATATGATAGATTATTGAACTCTGTTAGTAGCTTAAGCTCAGTTATATTTTTATACATGATGAATATATACCTGTTGCTTTGATGTCACCGGATAGCACATCTTTGTCTTTACTTGCTTGTTGGCTAGATTAATGCGTGCTTATCTTCCGAGGGGAAATTTTTTTGTTTTTAATTGCTGGAATTGTGTAATAAAAGCAATAATGACCTTAACAACACTGGAATACAAGTTTGAGGGAAGACTTTGGGTATGCATGCTAATAAAAAGAAAAAGAAAAAGAAAAAGAAAAAAAATAAGCTGTGAAAAAGAAAAAAATAGAATAAACACCTTGGCTAGCGAAGTCTTGTGGCCTTTGATACTCGAGCAAGTACGCCCTAGGGGATTGTCTCTACACCCAGTGCCCTAAGGCCTTTATGGTTTGGGAGTCATTCGTCGAAAGCTCGTTAAATGGGTATCGTTGAAAAGCCTAAGAAGGCCTAGCATTGCACAGTCGGGTGTAACCGCGGGAAAAGTGAGAATATCGCCCCCGTGTGTGAATAAAAATATAATAAGCCCTTGTTGCACTTCATCTTGTATCTATGTGTTGGTTTGGTCATTGGTTTGTATAAATAAAAAATTCTTGATTTAAAACCTTAATTTTCCTTCCTTAGAAGTATAGCATGTGGAATCTTTACCTCTGTCAAGCTTGTTTATGATATTGCACACATGCACCACATCTTACTAACAGGTTGTGATTTACAGATTGTCTGTCTTTATAATTGTAGCTTGAGCCGATACATTGTCCATTGTTCTTGTTATATCTCTGAGGCACTTCTTATTGGAGTTCACATCATGGCTGATATATTGGGATTCATTTTCATATAGTTTAGTTGCATATCATGTAGTTTGCATTTGTGTTTTTGCTTGAGGGCAAGCAATAGTTCAAGTTTGGGGGTATTTGATAAGTAGGTTTTATACCTACTTATTGGTTACCAACTTGCTATGATTATGGCTTAAACTCAAGTACTTTAGTGTCTTTTAATGCATTTCATCTTTGTTTTGCCTATTATAGTCAGGAAACTCATTTGGGGTGGAATTGCATCGAAAGTGGCATAAAGTGGCATGGTATTGGCAAAAGCAAGGTGGAGAGCTTATGTGGAACAAATGTGGACTTGGCATGAGGTCTAGCAAGAGGGCATGTGAAAAAGGGACAAAAGCAGCAAAGTGGAAAGAAAAAGAAGCAATGAAGAAAGAAGAACAAAAGCAGCAAGGAAGCAACACAACATAAATTGCATCAGCAGCTGAAAATGGCACGCACGGCCGCGCCGAGTTCCAGAGCAGAGGGACAGCCCTGGGGTCGCGTGCGCCCGCGCCATGAAACTAAAGCATGGCCACGCGGCCGCGCTAGTCAAAAATCTCTGACTTTACATTTTTTTCGGCTGTGTGTAATTTGTATAAGGCTTGGTGTTGTGTAATTAACGGAATCACTTATCTTGAGACTTAACATTTATTAAAGTATTTACATTTTCTAGGGTTTAGAGAGCTTGAGGGTTTTGGAAGCTTCACTTCTTCTTCCTTCTTGCTCTAGTAGCATTTACATTTTTAGGGTTCTCTTTGGTTGGGTTTGTGGTCTGAACTTGAGCATTGAAGGCTCCTATTGGAAAGAGAACCACCAAGATTTGAATTTCCATTCTCTCTACTCTCTTTCTTTCATAGTTGTTTAAATGCTTGGTTTAAATCCCATAATGGTTTGTGGTTCAGAGATGAACGAACATCCATTATGGGATTCTAATGGATTTTATTGCTTAGTCTAGGGTTTTATGCCTTTTTGAAATGTATGGATGAAAATATATGGTTTGCCTAGCATGGTTGCTTTATATGTTTAGATGCCTGATCAACATCTACTGTAATAGTTTATATGGACTTGAAAAATAAAGTGTAAACTTAGATTTTGCCATGCTAGCACATGTTCGTGAAACTTGCACTCGATGAGTTTTGTGATTCGTAATCCGGATAGAAATATACCGTATTGCCATGTGTAGTCAATAGGGAGCTTGCACTTAAACTGATATAGCTTGTAAATCACATAGACATATAGTGGTTTAGGTTTTATCGGTGTTCATATGATTTCTATCTCTTCTGTGGATATTATATAATATGGACTTGGTTTATTGAAAAATAGCCCTGTCTCACATTTGTGCTCTCGGCTGGCATTCCTATGTGTTTATATATACATGACATGTGGTGTTGATAACCTGAATGATGCAATAGATGAAGTTAGGATCCCATATTTCTCTAATTTGAACCCCTCGTCTGTTAATTAATTAAGTTTATGTTAAAATCAGTCTAGTTATTTAAAGAACATTTTGATACACGTTTGAGCAGACAAAAATAACCATAGGACTGTTGCATGATAGTTTAAGCTTGACTCCTTTCTCTATGGGAACGATCTCGACTTATCGAATTTATTACTTGTCGACCAGTGTATACTTGCACGTGTTTTGTGCCAGTTTTTGTGAACACCGAAACAACGCAACAGTGAGCCTAGGAATCGTGGGATTCATGATCAAATTGATCAGAATCTAATTCCCACGATGGACAAACTCCACTTTACTAATGTACCCTGCCAGTTTTTTTTATAAAATGTACATTCAAAAGACCTTAAAATGGTTATCCTGATTCAAGGTCTCAATATAGTGAAAATATGGTTTTGTCGTGTTAGAGTCCCTCCGATGGCTATCATGCCCATGAGGAGACCGACACTTGCATATATGTTGTGGTCGAGGATGCTTCGCAGCCCGACAATCACCATTTCAATTGAGCCTTAAGGCTAAAAAGATAAAACTGAAGTATCGATATGCTTCAATTCATATGCCAGTGTAAGGGTTTGAAAACCTTCTTTTTCAAAACATCATTCAATAATCTTTTAGAAAAGATAAGCTTTTGCAAATCAAATCAAACACTTTTTACAAATCAAATCAAAGATCTTTTGCAAATCAAATCAAACCCTTCGTATATAGGTTCAACGATGCATAAGACATGCTTCCCATCAAACATAGGCCCAATTTTCAAATAGCATTCACACACACATTTCAGTTTTTAAGGGAAATATTGAAAAGATGCGGTACCTGTGTTTACACTGGAGTTGTGGGATGCCTAACACCTTCCCCACACTTAACCAAGCCCCCGAGCTCAAAAATTCGGTTTCAAAGATCAAGTTTCGACAGTGTCCAGCAAATGGGCCTCTTTCAAACAAAATTCGGTTGAGTTGGTACAACCATTTCAAATCTACCAACTGGCGACTCTGTAAAATGTTCAAATCATCTACATGATACATGTTGACCTTTTCCTAAAAAACCCTTCAAAACTTTTTTCGCAATAAAAAGAGTGAGGGTAGAGATAACTTAGGAAGAGAGAAAGATCTGGGTTGTGACCCGACCCACAGATTTTTTCCCGACGTCGACAGGTGGCGACTCTACTGGGGACAATAGAGGGCTTAGGCCGCATTCTAATCTTTTCAAACATTTTCCTTTCAAAACTACGTAGGTGTGAATGCTACATATTTTCATAGAATGAATGTGAATGAATGCTTTCCTGCTTTTTAGTGCTTTACACCCATATTTAGTGCTTCGCATCCATGTCATCATACGCATAATGGTGAGTCATGATGTATGTGAATGTATGTTGTGTGACTCCTCTCTCAAGGAGGCAAAACCCATCGGTGATAAGTAATGTCTCTGGGGACGGCTTAGTCTCTGGGGCTCATGAAAATGCACCTCCCAGATTCACTCCAGTTGAAAGATTGGATTAATTTCCCCTCTAGTAGATTGCGATGATCTGGGGACCTTCATGCCAAAAAGCCACGAGAGTAGCCTAAGATAGGCCAGCCTCTGATTAACCAAATCCGAAGGAAAGCTTCTTCATGCCTTCCTCTTTCAATTCAATGTCAAGTTTTCAATTCCAAATGTAAAGGAGCACAATGTAAATAATAAAATATTTACATTTCCTGTCATATACATCTTGTCATCCTGTCATCAAAATAACTGACCTCTGTTTTGCAGGATAAGATTTAAAAAACACATCATGGCATGCATCCTATCCCTATATACATCAGGAAATTAACACGCCTACGTTTTGTTGTAGGTGAAAAATTGGTCCTGTCAGTAGATCTAAGTCTACGAAGGCACTAAGTCCATCCACGGACATGACTTCCAGTGCTCAACCAGAATCAATCCCTGTATCTAGGGAAGAGTTCGAAGGACTGAAGAATCAGATAGCTGAATTGGCCAATTTTCTGAGAGAACAAAACAAGGCCCTTAAAGGGAAACAAGCCCAAGCTCACACAGAACCGGGAATACCTGGTGGTAGTGGTGGCGGTCAAGAGACTGAAAAAGCCAAAACTTAGATTCCTGGACCACAAAACCAGAACACAACCAACAAAACCCCTGAAATCACCATCCTCAACAAAGAACAGGAAGCTGGTGACATTGTGAAGAAAATACAACAAATGGAAGAAACTCTCCGGTCTATCAAAGGGACTGGGGCATTCGGTAGTGTTAATTACTCTAACCCCTGTATTTTCCCTGGGTTCGTTATCCCGAAAAATTTAGAACTCCCTATTTCATGAAATACGATGGATTAGAAAACCTCTATATCCACTTGAAAGTATTCATTGGAGAGATCAGATCCTATGTAGAGGACGAGAAACTCCGAATGCAGTTATTTCAGAAGAGTCTGACCGGAGAGGCTAGAGCCTGGTACGCCCGTCTAGACAACTCCAAAATTCATAGTTGGGAAGAGTTGGCCCATGCTTTCCTCAGTAAATACAGTTTCCAGTCTCAATTGGCTCCAGACAGATACCGGATAACCAAAATCAAGAAACAAAGTTCTAAGTTATTTAGAGAGTAGGCCCAATGATGGAGGCGGGTTACAGCATAAGTCACCCCAGCCATGACTGAGTCTGAGATAGTTATGACCTTCATCGGTATCCAAGAAGCTCCATATTATGAGAGGGTCATTGTAGGAATAGGAAAACCATTCTCTAAAATGATCAAACACGGCGAAATGGCAAAAATGAGGCTCAAATTCGGGGAGATAAAAGATCTAACTGCCCTTGAAGCTGTCGCTGAGCATATCAAGTTCAGAAATTACGGGAGTAATCCCCTAAGAGTACACAAAAAGAAATATGAAGAAGTGTCCTTAGTATTGCAAGGACAAAATCAAAGAGGCGAGTCAAACAGTATGCCTATTCAAAGAAGGAACTATACCCCTTTCCAAGCTCCAACACAGCCTTCAAATCCCCCATTTCAGAAGAATATGGAGGTCAGGCGTCAAAGAACTTTCACCCCGCTAGGGGATTCACTTGAGAATGTGCTAAAACTTTTAACGGCACAGAAGAAGATTGTCCAACTCCTTCCACCAACCAACACTGGTGGACGGAATTTGGACCCAAGCAAGAAGTGTGCTTACAATTCCAGCTCCCCGGGCCATGATACTCAAGACTGTTGGTCTCTCAAGAACAAAATCCAAGACTTGATTGACAATGGAGAGATTGTGGTAACCAAACCAGAACAACCACACGTCCAAGATAATCCTCTCCCTCAGCACAAAGAGGAGAATGTCAATATGATTAACACCACAAGTGGAGAAGGATCCAAGTACCTCCGTTATATGGGAGAGTCAACTCCATCCAGCAACAACAACCCAGATAGTTGGGAAATCTTAGAAAGGCTGTTCTTGATAGAATAAGAGATAAAGTCTATCAAGGAAAAAAATTAAATAATTGGCAGAACTGGTCGTCTACCAACATCAGATCACTAGACAGATGATAAGACAACCCAATCAATCTGACGTCGATCGTCCTCCCACACCAGAGATCAATCCCAGGAGGGATCATAACCAATCTCGTGATCATGAGCCTTGGACCGACAAAATAGTTAAAGATGAGAATGTCCACGCTGGTAGGAAATTCTTATTTCAAAGGAATTTCACCAACCTGAACCAGCCAATGGAGGAAATCCTCCAGATGTTAATCAACGAGGGAATGATTGCAGATCTATTACCTCCATTGAACCCTCGATCCGAGAAATTCAAGCCTGACCAGATATGTCAGTACCACTCCAATTCACCCGGCCATGACACTGAAGATTGCTGGGCACTTCGTAACTTGATTCAGGACATGATTAAAAGTGGTGAATTGATAAGGGGAAATCAAGTTCTCGACCTCCCAGATGAAGATACTCTCTGGATCCCCACTGCATGGAACCAGGATACAGTGGATATTGTATCTTGTGACAAAGAACCATCCCTCACACCCTTAGTACTGTCAGGGAAAGGGGTCAAAGAAATATCAAATCCTGTGAAGGTGGCCGCACCCGAGCCTTTAATCTTGCCCTTCAGACCTCAATATCCAATTATTAGTCTGAAGAGGGTCTCATGGAACTACGAGAATGACGAAGGTTCCACTTCAAACAATATTGCCATAGTACCAAAGGATAATCCATTATACCTACCTTAGCGGGTGATCAAACCAGTTGTCAAAGCCAAAGAAAAGGTGGCTGAAGAGAAAATTGAAGAGTTCCTCAACAAAATGGGACACAATGAAATCAAGGTAGTGCAGAGTCTGAAGGATGCACCTAAGTAAATGTCCATCCTAGATTTGGTCTTATCCTCGGTGGATCATCGCAACATTCTAGTGAAAGTACTAGAAGAAGCCCATCTTCCATATACCGTGGATGCCGAGAAATTCCGTAATGTGGTAGAACACATTTTCAACAGCAATGTGATGTCTTTCACTGACGATGATATTCCTGCAGAAGGAACAGGCCATCATAAGTCCCTACATATAGCTGTGATGTCTTTCGGGTATGTGATCGGAGGTGTGCTCAAAGATGGAGGATCATCCCTCAATATCTGTCCCTATGACACCTTGGAGAGAATGAAGATCAACCCAAACAAGATCAAAACTAGTCATGTGGTAATCTGGGCTTTCGATGGATCTCGCCGACAAGCTATGGAAGAGATAGAGCTTCCATTAGAGATTGGTCCGCATACTTTTTATGTATCCTTTCAGGTGCTCAACATTACCACTAGATACAACTTGTTGCTGGGCAGGCCATAGATCCACATGGCAGGGGCAGTGCCATCCAACCTCCATCAACAGCTTAAATATATTATCAACGACAACCTCATCACGATCAACGCAGAACCAGAATACCCTGTCTGTATACAGAGAGACATGCCAATGATTAGCCTGGATGTAGGGATTGAACATGCAAATTTTCAAGCTCTGGAGGTGAGTGATATTTAGTATCTACCTATATGAGCACCAGTGTTGAAGCCTAAAGTCTCCCCTGAAGTGATGACAGTGGGCCAAGAGATGATATCTTTGGGTTTCCAACCTAGAGAAGGGTTAGGAAAGAATCGGCAAGGTATCAAGAGTCCAGTACAAATTCTGAGCCAGACTGGGAGAGCCGGATTGGGTTATTCATCATGGTCAAGCCACCTGAACCCACATAAGCATCCTAAGGCTCATACTTTCACAATTTTGCTACCAAACCTTACCAGTGCCGGATGGGTGAATCCCATGAGGAAGATCCCAGTTGGGGTATCAACCATGTTATTTCCTCCAATCATACCCGTAAGTGAAAGAAAAGTCCTCAAGCCTGAGGCAGATAGCAAAAAGGGAAAAGAAAAGATCCTGTACGAAGGATGAGACCCATTTGCTAATATGCGGGTTATCATAAACTACGAGGGTATGAATGACGAGATCCCAGACAAGGACGACGAGGATCAGATTCAAATTCCTCACATTAAGAAGGGAAAAGGGGGCAGCTCAAAGAAAAACCCCGACCCTATTATAAAGGATGTCTCAGTCGTTACTCGAGATGAGACAGATGATCACAAATCCTTGATCCTCCCTGCTCATGAGGATTTAACTCTGAATAACTGGAGCAGTGTCCCCTGCCTCAGTCAAAAAGGGTAAAGGGGCAGATAGTGTGTTTGCCATTTAAACATGCTTTCATTCACTGCTTACTTTTGATTGCATATCTATAGCAGTAACTTTTATCATGCTTTGCCAAATGCTCTGTATATTTAAGCAGTTCTATATATTAAAATGAAAGCATTTTTTGTTTTCAAGACTCAAGCATTGGAAATGTTTGCCTCTGCTGATGAGAAGCCAACTGTCAAAGTGACTACAACTTTGATGTAGAACTGAACTTCGACTTGATGGCTATTGATCAAGAGGAGAAATATGACTATGAGGTGCCGGAGGAGATCAAAGAATGGGTCGAAGACAAACCCAAACCAAACCTCGACCAAACCACCACTATCAATATTGGAACCTCCGAAAACATCAAAGAAATCCAGATAGGCATAGACCTCACCCAAGACCAAAAAGTCGACCTGATCGAACTCCTAACACAGTTCCAGGATGTGTTTGGATGGTCACATGAAGACATGATCGGCTTGTCCACTTACATTGTCATCCATCGAATGCCCATCAAAGATGGATTTAAGCCAGTCAAGCAAAAGCTCAGGCGATTAAAACCTGAATGGAGTCTAAAAGTTAAAGAAGAAGTTGTTAAACAATTCAAAGTCGGAATCATCATGGTATCAACATACTCGGAGTGGCTGTCAAACATAGTTCCCGTACCTAAACCCGGAGGGAAAGTACGAGTTTGCGTGGATTACCGGGATTTGAACAAAGCCTGCCTTAAGGACAATTTTCCGGTACCTTTTATCCACATCCTGATAGATAATACGGAGTAGTACGACATATATTCCTTCATAGATTGCTTTGCTGGTAACCATCAAATCATGGCTGCTGAAGAGGACTGGGAGAAAGCAGCTTTCATCACTCCCTAGGGAACCTTTTGCTATAGGCGACTATGTGACGCCCCCAAATTCCAGGACCGCCACTTGGTCTCTCGAATTCGGTTCATCACGTGCTCATGGTAATACATCGCAATAATAATAACTAAATATCACACAATCACAGCGGAAAATCTATTCTAGAATAATTTATAATGATTTATTATAATTATTCTCCCAAGTCTCGCAACCTACAGTACTTAATAGATTACATACAAATATCAATTAACGACTTATTACATAATCTAACTTAAGCTTAAATATAATCAAATCCAGTCTTACTTCATCATCTTAATACAACATTAAAATATATAAAAAAAATATAAAAGAGACAAGCTAGTTGGTAGCCTTGCCCTTGCCCTTATCAATGCCCGAAGGTTCGCCCTGCTCTGCCTTAACTGAAATGTTTTAGGGAAGCAAGAATGAGCACAAATTGCCCAGCAAGTAATATACGACAAGGGTAAGTGATATAATTCTCAATTCTCGAAAAGGTATAGAAAAGTTTGATAGTTCAAGGATAGCAAGAGTATCAACAGTTCTCAATAACAGTCGCTAAGGACAGAATAATATCAATATGATTCAATAATAATTCAATTCAAGATTTCAAGATAACTGAATACTGAGCAGTCACTAAGGACTATGAACTTCCACAGGATTTGACAGTAATAAACTGAAAATCCAACAAAAACAGAAACAACAGGTGATCAGCCTAAAGTACCCTCGTTATGCATAACAATCAATCATACTCAAGTGCGCGCGTCGGTTCTCCGACAGTTATAGTTTGTTCTTCTCAGTCAAATACAAGATCCCGCACCAATCAATTGGTTTGGGTCGCTTTTCAATAATATAAGTCTAGCCGAATCAAATGGCATAGACACTTTCACAATATTCAAGAATAATACTAAGTTCAACATGTATAATAGCTTTAATGAATTAAGAGTTCAAGTATGCTAATTCAATTCAACGATTTAGTAAGAAACTAGTTCACAATATACAAGGATAGAATACTTGCACCGTAAAAGAGTGTAAGTTAGGAAACTTGCCTTTAGCGTAGTTTATCCACGTAAAGTAATTCAACACTTTTGAATCCTATTTATAGTGTATTATAAGTATAGGATTTTCATTAGTCATTTATGCTCACATATGATATGTAATTTTAAATGCACCCATAAACGTTTAACTTAGTTGCATACTATACACATACTTCATCATATACTTTTGCGTACATATAGCACATTTTAGTTTACAAGACATTATGAAGTCATCACATAGTTTTTAATCGTTGCTTTATAGTCCCCAAATACCTTTTGGACTTATCCTTGGGAAGTTTATAATCAAACATTCAATTTTATCACTTAGCATGCCTCTTAACACATTTCTTAGCATACTGGTCATATATTACAAGTTAAAGTAATCGCATAAGCTAACTGTCAAAAATCAGATCAACAACTGGCTCAATTCTGATTCCAGACTGGCGCAGCTGCGCCATGGCTAAGCCTAGGGCCAGCGCAGCTGCTCAGCCTTCTGGCCAAGCCAAGGCTGAGCTGTGCCTTATGGTTTCTGTCCGGTCATGCAAGCCAACAACACCACATAGCATATAAACATATTAAAAGATACTTTTATGTTTGTACAACCTTTTCTCGTTTCAAATATATATGATATGGATTCTAATAACAATTAACAATTAATATTCTATATAATATAGTTGTATTCCATATACTTTATATATTCAAGTATTGCACATTTGCACATATCAATTAATATAATCTTATTATATTAATCACTCACTTATTTGTTTTATTATTTATAATGTCAAATAAATAAACTATTTATCTCGTTGATTAATTAACAATAATATTAATTAATTTATTCCTCATTGATTATTAATTATACCAAATTAATAATCATAGGATTAATTATCACATTAACAACTATAAATCTCAGCACAATTATAAACAAGTGGATTATTATTATTATATTTCTTGCAATAATAATAATCACATATTATTAATCAACCATAGTTAATATCCCACAACAATCAATTAATTCTCTAATAACAATTAACAATTAATTAATTGTTCACTTAAAAATTCTTCGTCAATTAATATAATTATTAATATTTCCCATCACTGTGCCACACTAGGCTCTCAACGAGTTTATCATAAACTCCACATTTTTCTCAATTGTTATAGATATTTAATTTAATATAATTGAAATAATCATTCTCATAACACAAAATCATTTATATTCAAATAAATTCTCATTTCCATTAATATATTTATTTAATAATATTAGAAAATTCTCGGGTATTACATCCTCCCCCCCTTATAAAAATTCCGTCCCGGAATTGCTACAAGGTTACACAAACAAATGGGGATAATCCCTCATTATCCTATCTTCTAATTCCCACGTTGCCTCCTCGACATCGTTGTTACGCCAAAGTACTTTTACAGACGAAATAATTTTATTTCTCAAAGTTTGCTCTTTCCTATCTAATATCTAGACAGGAATTTCTTCATACGCCAAGTTCTTCTCCACTTGAATAGGCTCGTAAGAAATCACATGTTTGTAGTCGGCCTTGTACGGTCGCAACACGGAAATGTGAAATACGTTGTGGATGTGCTCTAACTCGGGTGGTAACGCAACTTTGTATGCCACTTCGCCCACTCGCTTCAGTATCTCGAACGGTCCTATAAATCTTGGACTCAATTTTCCTTTCTTGCCAAAATGGATCTTTTCTTTCCATGGAGATACTTTCAAGAAGACAAAACTACCGACTTTGAAGTCTCGGTCCTGCCGATGCAAATCTGCGTATTTCTTCTGGCGATCTTGAGCTGCTACTAATCTGGCTCTTATCACTGTCTCCACGTCTGCGGTTTGTTGTACTAACTCTGGTCCGAGTATTCGTCGTTCTCCGACTTCGTCCCAACATAATGGCATTTTGCACTTTCTTTCCTAAAGAGCTTCGTACGGTGGCATGCCGATACTCGCATGGTAACTATTATTATACGCAAATTTGACTAAGGGTAGGTGGTCGTCCCAATTTCCCTTAAAATCCATCACGCAAGTCCTAAGCATATCCTCCAGCGTTTGTATAGTTCGCTCACTCTGTCCGTCTGTATGAGGATGGTAAGCAGTACTCAACCTCAACTGTGTTCCCATTCTCTCTTGCAAACTCTTCCAAAAATTGGACGTGAAGCGCGGATCTCGATCAGAGACAATTGATACCAGCACTCCATGTCGTGAAACAATCTCTTTTACATATAGACTCGCTAATTGGTTCAAACTGTAGCAGATCTTGATTGGTAGAAAATGTGCGGTCTTGGTTAGTCGATCCACGATAACCCAAATGGCATCATAACCTTTTTGCGTAGCTGGTAGTCCTACCACGAAGTCCATCGTAATATGCTCCCATTTCCACTCTGGTATTTCCAACGGTTGTAGTAAACCACTCGGCCGCTGATGTTCTACTTTAACGCGTTAGGCAAGTCAAACATCTACTGACGCACTCTGCGACTTCCCGTTTTAAATTGGGCCACCAAAAATGTTTCTTCAAATCTCGGTACATCTTAGTGCCTCCCGGATGAACGGAATATGTCGTATTATGTGCCTCGTGCAAAATCTCTTCCCTTAACTCGGTTACCGCTGGTACCCACACTCTTCCTTCAAATCTTAAGATACTGTCTTTATCCATTCGAAATTTCTCTTCCTCATTTTGTGTGATCCTCTTTCGGATTTTCTCACACTCTTCATCCTTTTCCTGAGCTTCCTTTACTCTATCCAACAATGTCGGATGAGCTTCCATTACAAATAACTTCTCTCCAAGCTTCTCTAGTTCTTTCACTTCTATTTCTAATTTCTCCATCTCTCTTATCAATTCTTCCTGAGTCGTCAAATTAAACAACTTCTCCCTTCCTTTCCTGCTCAGAGCGTCGGCAACCACATTCGCCTTCCCCGGGTGATAAAGAATATCGCAATTATAGTCTTTGATTAATTCTAACCATCTCCTCTGCCGCATGTTCAACTCCTTCTGTGTGAAGATATACTTCAGACTTTTATGGTCCGTGTATATCTCACATTTTTCTCCGTACAAATAATGCCTCCATATCTTTAACGCAAAAACTACTGTCGCTAACTCTAAGTCGTGAGTAGGGTATCATTTTTTGTAATCCTTTAATTGTCGTGATGCATATGCAATGACCTTTCCGTGCTGCATAAGCACACAGCCAAGTCCCTTGTGCGATGCATCACTATACACCACAAAATTTCCTGCATCATCTGGTAATGATAATACAGGTGCTTCACTCAATCTCTTCTTCAACTCCTGAAAACTCTCTTCACATTTGTCGGTCCATACAAATTTCACCGTCTTTCTAGTCAAATTGGTCAGCGGGGTTGCTATCTTAGAAAAATCTTGGATAAATCTCCAATAGTACCCAGCTAACCCTAAAAAGCTTCTCACCTCCGTCGGTGTTTTCGGTTGTTCCCAATTACTTACTGCTTCAACCTTCGCAGGGTCTACAGAGATTCCATTCTTATCCACCACGTGGCCTAAGAATTGAACCTTCTCCATCCAAAATTCGCACTTAGAAAATTTTGCATACATCTTCTCCTTCCTTAGTGCCTCCAAAATAATCTTTAGATGTTCGGCGTGTTCTTCCTCTGTTTTCGAGTAGATCAAAATGTAGTCGATAAAAACCACTACAAATTTATCCAAGTATGGCTTGAAAACTCGGTTCATCAAGTCCATAAATGCTGCCGGAGCATTAGTCAATCCGAATGACATTACCAAAAACTCGTAGTGTCCATAACGGGTTCGAAACGCAGTCTTTGGTATGTCCTCATCCCTCACTTTCAGTTGATGATATCCTGTTCGTAGGTCGATCTTCGAGAAACACTTTGCTCCCTTCAGTTGATCAAACAAGTCGTCTATCCTTGGTAGCGGATATCGGTTCTTGATCGTTACTCTGTTCAATTCTCGATAATCGATACAGAGTCTCATCGATCCGTCCTTTTTCTTAACGAATAGCACTGGTGCTCCCCAAGGAGAAACACTCGGTCGAATGTAACCTTTATGCAACAACTCTTGCAATTGTATCATCAATTCCTTCATTTCTACTGGCGCCATACGATACGGAGCTTTCAAAATCGGTGCCGTTCCCGGTGCTAAGTCTATTATGAATTCGATTTCCCTGTCTGGCGGAAGACCAGGCAGATCGTCTGGAAATACATCTTGAAATTCATTAACTACGGATATATCCTTAATTTCTATTCCCTCTTTCCGAGTATCAACTATGTAAGCTAAATAACCTACACATCCTTTCCTTAACAATTTCTTGGCCTGCATCATCGTAACGCAACACGATTGCTTAAGCGATGAGCTACCATAAAACACTACCTTAGCCTTACTCGGAGTCTGAAGGTTCACACATTTGTTCTGACAGTCAGTTATCGCAACATGGTTATACAACCAATCCATTCCTAGTATTACGTCAAATTCTCCCAATCTAATAGGAATCAAGTCTACGCTCAGTTCATGTTCTCTAATGTTTGCGTGACAATCTCGATAAATGTATTCTACAGGGATCACTTCCATATTAGCAACTTCTATGACTAAAGGATTTTCTAATCATTCTCGGGGTGTACTAAGTTTACTAGCAAATTCTTCAGATACAAAAGAACAGGTGGCACCCGAATCAAATAATACATAAGCATTTATATCATTGATTGGGATTATACCTGACACCACGTCCTTCGCAGCCACGGCGTCTTGGACGGTCATGTTAAAGGTTCTGGCGGTTGGGCGGTTGGATTGTGCCGGTCCACCGATCATCAGCTTGTTACCTCCTTGCTGATTACTACCCCCGCCACTTCCCTTCTTTGGGCAGTCCTTAATTCGGTGCTCCGTCGAGCCACACGCAAAGCATCCTTGTATCTTCTTTGGTTTCGGACAGTTGGGCGAGATGTACCCTTCCTGTTCGTAGTTGTAGCAAGTGCCACGTCCCTTCCAGCACTGGCCCTGGTGATTCTTCCCACACTTCGGGCATCCTTCAGCCCTCTTCTTGAAACCTCCACGAAAATTCCCTGATTGATTATTGTTGTTTTTGTTGTTGTTGTTATTCTCCCACTTTCTCTTTCCCAAGTTGCTTCCTCCGCTACTGCTTCCTCCCGTACGATTCTCTCCTCCAGCATTCTTTCCTTTCTTCTCTTTGTTATACATACTTAAGGCCTCACTGCCACCTTTCGCAATGATTGCCTTCTCCTGTAGTGTTGCAAAGGAATCAATTTGAAGAACTGATACCTTATTAAACAGCCACGGCTTCAACCCTTGTTCGAAACGTCTAGCCTTTCTCTCTTCATCACCAACTTGGTGCTCCGCAAATTGTGCTAGTTCGTTAAACCTAGCCGTGTATTGCGCCACCGTCATCTCACCTTGTTTTAACTCTAAGAATTTCACCTCCATCCGATTCTTCATACTCTTCGGGAAGTAATTCTCGAAGAACAGCGTCTTAAACTTGTCCCCAGCTATTATCCCTTCTCCAGCTCTTTGTTGATTAGCCTCCCATCAGTAGTTCGCTTCTCCCCTCATCATGTACGTGGCAAACACCGTCTTCTGATCTTCGCCTACGCTAGCTATAGTGAAAGCTTTTTCGATCTCTTTGATCCATGTTTGTGCGACGATTGGGTCCGTAATTCCCTCGAACTCTGGGGGTCCTACACTCTTAAAGTCTTTAAAGGTTGTTACTGGCACAGTCTGAGGGTTCGGGCGAACGGGTTCATTGTTCCTTCCCCTTAAGGCTTCTCCTAACAAGTCTACCAGTTTCTGGATCGGGTCTACTTGTTCCCTCTCGTTGTTAACATATTCTTCGGGTGCAGTCAATCTACGTCTGGGCGGCATTATCTGCATCACAAGTTTCCATTTTATTGTTATTCAAGTATATTACTTAAGTATTTCTTCTAATACTAAAAGAATAAATCTATAACACGTTTCCGAAATAAACTTCATTTATATTCATATGCCAAATCGTTTCATTACATGATTTTCCTAGCATATTGCTATAAATGTTATCACATATATCCCCTAATATCACAAAAGACGGGGAATATACCAACCTACTACCATACTACCCCTCTAACAAAAACTAACTCGGGGTTTACATCATCATCCCACATCTTACACAAAAGATCGGGATTGCATCATAGTATATACAATACATAAAGATAAATTCTACTAAACTACTACTAGACTGACTAAGGGAATCTCATCCCATCATCCCGCGCTCCACTGCGCTCTTGTACTCCAACTGTACTATATACGCAACCAGCTCTCGGCTCAAGGTATGTAGAGTCTGTCCCTATTCTGCCGGGTAGTCGTACACACCATCAATCACCCTTTCAAAAGCTGAACGGAACACATACCCCATCTTGTTCAACTTTCTCTTCTTGCACCTGACCTCGTCCTCAAGGTCGTCAGCTCTCTCATTGGACGCTTCCCACTTCTCCTCGAAGTGTAACCTATCCATCACCTCCAACTCTAGCTGAGTACGGAGTGCCTCTTTCTCAGTCTTCTCACTCAGTTCCCTCTGCTCAACCTCTTCTAGCTTCTCTGCCAAAACTACATTCCTAGCCACTGACCTGTGAAACAGAGTCCCCATCTGGATCCCTGCCTCCCTACGGTAGGCAATCTCCACCTCTAACTCTTGCATAGCCAGCTTCCTCTGGTGGTCCTCGTCCCTCAGCTTCTGGAACTCGGACTCTCTCTCTTGGGCCTCTGCCTCCAGCTCCTGGACCCTGCAGTCTAACTCTAGGATCCGCTCCTCGTAATCTCCTAACATCTGCTCCTCTATAGTAGCCTCATCCGAGTCCTCTACTGGCTCATCCTCCATCGGCTCCTCCTCTGGATCAGACTCTATCTCAATCTCGTCCTCGTCGTCAGACTCGAATGGTGCAACAGCCTGCACTGGTGTAGCCTCTAGAGGTGCCTCGTATACTACGTGTATATCCCTGGGCTCCTCCTCTGCCACTCTACTAAGTACCCCTGTGTCTGTCATCCTACAATCACAAACACAAGGCAAACAAACAGCAACTCCATTAGAATGTTAAATAAAACATAAGTTCATTGTATAGAATGAAGTTACATTTCATGACAGACTAAGTCTCTCAAGGAAAACTCTACATGAGTTTTATCTCCTTCCTAACTTCTAAGTTCACCTAAGCTATAGTCCAAGGACACTCGTTCCTAAGGTTTATAACTACAGCTTTGATACCAACCTGTGACGCCCCCAAATTCCAGGACCGCCACTTGGTCTCTCGAATTCGGTTCATCACGTGCTCATGGTAATACATCGCAATAATAATAACTAAATATCACACAATCACAGCGGAAAATCTATTCTAGAATAATTTACAATGATTTATTATAATTATTCCCCCAAGTCTCGCAACCTACAGTACTTAATAGATTACATACTAATATCAATTAACTACTTATTACATAATCTAATTTAAGCTTAAACATAATCAAATCCAGTCTTACTTCATCATCTTAATACAACATTAAAATATATAAAAAAAATATAAAAGAAACAAGCTAGTTGGTAGCCTTGCCCTTGCCCTTATCAATGCCCGAAGGTTCGCCCTGCTCTGCCTTAACTAAAATGTTTTAGGGAAGCAAGAATGAGCACAAATTGCCCAGCAAGTAATATACGACAAGGGTAAGTGATATAATTCTCAATTCTCGAAAAGGTATAGAAAAGTTTGATAGTTCAAGGATAGCAAGAGTATCAACAGTTCTCAATAACAGTCGCTAAGGACAGAATAATATCAATATGATTCAATAATAATTCAATTCAAGATTTCAAGATAACTGAATACTGAGCAGTCACTAAGGACTATGAACTTCCACAGGATTTGACAGTAATAAACTGAAAATCCAACAAAAACAGAAACAGCAGGTGATCAGCCTAAAGTACCCTCGTTATGCATAACAATCAATCATACTCAAGTGCGCGCGTCGGTTCTCCGACAGTTATAGTTTGTTCTTCTCAGTAAAATACAAGATCCCGCACCAATCAATTGGTTTGGGTCGCTTTTCAATAATATAAGTCTAGCCGAATCAAATGGCATAGACACTTTCACAATATTCAAGAACAATACTAAGTTCAACATGTATAATAGCTTTAATGAATTAAGAGTTCAAGTATGCTAATTCAATTCAACGATTTAGTAAGAAACTAGTTCACAATATACAAGGATAGAATACTTGCACCGTAAAAGAGTGTAAGTTAGGAAACTTGCCTTTAGCGTAGTTTATCCACGTAAAGTAATTCAACACTTTTGAATCCTATTTATAGTGTATTATAAGTATAGTATTTTCATTAGTCATTTATGCTCACATATGATATGTAATTTTAAAGCACCCATAAACGTTTAACTTAGTTGCATACTATACACATACTTCATCATATACTTTTGCGTACATATAGCACATTTTAGTTTACAAGACATTATGAAGTCATCACATAGTTTTTAATCGTTGCTTTATAGTCCCCAAATACCTTTTGGACTTATCCTTGGGAAGTTTATAATCAAACATTCAATTTTATCACTTAGCATGCCTCTTAACACATTTCTTAGCATACTGGTCATATATTACAAGTTAAAGTAATCGCATAAGCTAACTGTCAAAAATCAGATCAACAACTGGCTCAATTCTGATTCCAGACTGGCGCAGCTGCGCCATGGCTAAGCCTAGGGCCAGCGCAGCTGCGCAGCCTTCTGGACAAGCCAAGGCTGAGCTGTGCCTTATGGTTTCTGTCCGGTCATGCAAGCCAACAGCACCACATAGCATATAAACATATTAAAAGATACTTTTATGTTTGTACAACCTTTTCTCGTTTCAAATATATATGATATGGATTCTAAGTCAATACTTTCAATAACTTAAAGCCATTCAAGGATACGAACTCATAAGGTCTAACATGCTCGCTTTTTTTTTAAACACTTAAATTATTCACATAACTTGCATTAAACATGTTTATGAGTTTTCATATCATATATATGCAACTATCATTATCATTAGTTTGAAAACATGCTTTATTTACGCAAATTTGATTTCACTACATGTAACATAGTAGGAAAACATGAATGATACCTTAGCAAGTCTACAAGTTCTATCAAACATGTTCATAAGTATCAAAATTCAAATCTCAATGTAACATGTCGACGTTCACGTTCAACACTTATACTTTCATTAATAAAGTTTGCTAATACGCTCTAACACGTTCATGCTACATTATAAAATTTATATACGTAAGTTAATGTGTCCGACATGTATGTCAAGGCCATATAAACATACCCGAAAATCAGAATATATATATGATCTTTATATGTCAAGGTTTGCCTTTAAAAACTTATATTTTCGCTCAAAATGTTTACTGATCGAGGTTTAGCATGCTCACGTCATACTATGAAACACGTATACATAAGTCAACATTCATTTCATGTGTTTCTAGATGGTACTAACGTGTCTCGAAAGTCAGAATATTAACATGCGTCATATATGTTTAACGTCCGTTTATAAACCTTATGTTCCCTTTGAAAACTCTAAGTGCGTTTCCAAACTACATGTTGTTTTGTTAATCATGCATGCTAATATACTAAAACATGCTTACATTGCCTCATTATGTTTATATATATATGTTACACAAGCTAGCATGCTGGTTTAAGCCATATCAATTACTTAACACACAACAGGATTTAAGCAGATTGAAGAAAACTGGAGCAGGGTGCCGGCGCAGCTGCGCCGCATCCCAGGCTTAAACCGGCGCAGCTGCGCCACTACTGGTTCGCACCAGACAGCAGGCAACTACGGCAGTTTCTAGCCCAACTCACAAAATGGCTTCACGAAAATAGTTTTTAAACAACTACATTCCAGTTCAAACATGTATATAAGCCATATAGCAACTAAACAAACTTCCTTCAATCCAATTATAGTCCAATTTGGCATAATCAGAAATTGAAATTTTTTGACAGAAAAATGAAAATGAAGAATATGAATCATGTAATTATACCTTTGCTATGAATTAAGCTTGCTGCTATCTCACAATGCTATTATACTGATATATGTATATGCTCTCAACTTATCAACTCAAACAAAATCTCAGCAAGGTGAAATGAGAAGGAAGGAAGCCATATTTATAGAGAAAACAAAATACAGACAATGCAATTGCCTACCATTTCAAACTAACAGAAATTTGAATTGCATGCTAGATAAGAGGAAGTTGGTAGATAGTTGTTGAAAGCCATCATTAGAGCCACTCCTCATATAATTATTGCTAGCTAAGCTTGGGAGAAGAATGGGGAGAATAGGCCTTAGCCTTTTTGCCATACACGTGAAGGAGAAGGAGAGTGACTATCATATTGGGACAAGGCCATATATCAGCATTCTAGAATTTGTATATATACACAACACTTATGCCAAAATATGTTACATGTATATATACTATATAATTAGGCCACAATTATAGTTACAATGTAATTCTAATGATACTAACATGGATTCACATAATGTAGTAAGTGTGAAGTTGTACACATATAATTCATGTACATTTTTATCATACTGGTATAATTTAATCGGATGTTATCACATTACATTATCTCATGTATTATTAAATTGTTCACCATATATTCATGATGTCTCACTTTATTAAAATTAATAGTTTACAATATGTTCATGATATATTATACAGTGTATACCCACATATTTATTGTCACATAAGTATTATCATGCATTCATAACATATAGTTTTAACATAATCACATTATGCTTCATGTAATATATGGTTTCTATGTGTAATATATTCGCATTGCATTATATAACATAGTTTATGTATATACATGCATGGTCACACTTAAGTGTCTCTCTACGCTATATAATATAGTTGTATTCTATATACTTTATATATTCAAGTATTTCACATTTGCACATATCAATTAATATAATCTTATTATATTAATCACTCACTTATTTATTTTATTATTCATAATGTCAAATAAATAAACTATTTATCTCGTTGATTAATTAACAATAATATTAATTAATTTATTCCTCATTGATTATTAATTATACCAAATTAATAATCATAGGATTAATTATCACATTAACAAATATAAATCTCAGCACAATTATAAACAAGTGGATTATTATTATATTTCTTGCAATAATAATAATAACATATTATTAATCAACCATAGTTAATATCCCACAACAATCAATTAATATTCTCTAATAACAATTAACAATTAATTAATTGTTCACTTAAAAAATCGTCGTCAATTAATATAATTATTAATATTTTCCATCACTGTGCCACACTAGGCTCTCAACGAGTTTATCGTAAACTCCACATTTTTCTCAATTGTCATAGATATTTAATTTAATATAATTGAATTAATCATTCTCATAACACAAAATCATTTATATTCAAATAAATTCTCATTTTCATTAATATATTTATTTAATAATATTAGGAAATTCTCGGGTATTACAGACTATCCTTCGGCCTCATCAATGCTAGAGCCACGTATCAGCGAGCCATGATGACCCTGTTTCACGAAATGATGCTCAAGAAGATAGAGGTTTATGTGGACGACAAGATCATCATATCCCGGAGGGAGGATGACCACCTTGACCATCTCAGGAAGCTGTTCAACAGGTTGCGTAAGTACAACCTCAAGCTAAATCTCGCCAAATGTGCTTTTGGCTTTAAATCAGGCAAATTGTTAGGATTCTTGGTAAGTAATCGAGGCATCGAGCTAGATCCTGCCAAGATCAAAGCCATCACTGAGATGCCAGTACCTCAAATAGAGAAGAAGATACGTGGGTTTCTAGGAAGAATCAACTTCATAAGCCGATTCATTTTCCAGCTCACAGCAACCTGTAAACCCATATTCAAGCTACTAAGGAAGAATTCCTCCACTAAATGGAATGAGGATTGTCAACAAGCCTTCCTTGCCATCAAAAAATAGTTGGTCGAAGCACCTGTTTTGGTACCTCCGAGGGATGGAGTTCCCCTGTTCATATACCTGTCCATCAATGCCAATGTAATGGGCTACATGTTAGGATAGAAGGATGATAGTAGCAAGGAAAGAGCCATCTACTATATAAGTAAAAGATTCAGCAGTGGTGAATAGAAATACACCCTGACCGAGAAGACGTGATGTGCATTAGCATGGGCCGCCATTAGGTTGCAACACTATTTACAATTGGCATACGACCTACCTCATATCCCGCATGGATCCACTTAAGTACGTATTCAACAAGCCAATGTTGAATTATCGACTGTCCAAATGGCAGTTGATCCTACAACAGTTCGACATTGGCTACGTGACACAGAAGTCAATCAAGGGTCATGGCATTGCAGATTAATTAGCTGAAGCACCTTCAGGAGGGTTCGAGCCCCTAGAGGCTTATTTCCCGGATGATGGGATCATGATGATTCAACAACTCCAAGAAGAGAATACAATCCAGCCATGGAAAATGTATTTTGATGGAGCAGTAAACATGGAAGGTTCCGGAGCTGGGGCAGTCCTTATCTCTGGTACAGGAGAACAATATCCTGTGGCTACCAAACTTCAATTGGCAACACCAACAACACAGCCGAGTATGAAGGCTGTATAATGGGGTTGAAATTAGACCAATCCATGGGTATCAAACACCTACTGGTCTTTGGAGACTCTGAGTTGGTCATCAGACAAACCACCCGGGCATATCACACCAAAGAACTTCATTTGCTGCCCTATCATCGGCAGGTCATCAAAATATCATTGGAATTTGAAGACATAATCCTTCAACCATATACTCGGGGTAAGAATGACTTCGCTGATGCATTGGCAACGTTGGCTTCATTAATTCGCATATCCTATAGGAGTGGGATTCCCTGCATCAAATTCACAATTCAGAAAGCCCCGACATACGGGAATTATATTGGGGAAGTATCAGATGAAATACCTCCTAAAAATCAGCCTTGGTATCAAGACATCAAGGAATATCTACGAGATGGATCTACACCCGCTGGCGCAAGCCAATCCGAGCGAAAGAGGATTCACAAGATGGCCATGAAGTTCTATCTGAGCGGAGATGCACTCTACAAAAGAGATGCTGGAATAGGCTTGTTAAGATGCCTTGATAAAGAGCAAGCCCAGAGACTTATGGATGAAATCCACGGTGGAGTCTGTGGTCTACACATGAGCGGCCACCTGCTGGCCAAGAAGATACTAAGAATAGGACATTACTGTATCTCGCTCAAAGCTGACTGTGATGATCACTGTCAAGAGATGCTTTCAATGTTAAGTACATGGAAATGCCATACATGCTCCTCCAAATGAGCTACACAACATGAGTTCACCATGACCTTTCTCCATGTGGGGAATGGATGTGATCAGTCCAGTAGAACCAAAAGCCAGCAATAGTCATCGATTCATCTTCACCATGATAGATTATTTCACCAAATGGGTTGAAGCAGCCTCTTTTCCTAAAGTCACCAAAGAGGTAATCATTGTGTTCATCAGAAACAATGTCGTCTATTGATATGGACAACCGGAGGTGATCGTGTCAGACAACGCCAAGAACATGAACAATCAAATGATGAGAGAACTGTGCTATAAGTTCCACATCAAGCATCTCAACTCTGTCATCTATCGACCCAAGATGAATGGTGTTGTCGAAGCATCCAACAAGAACATCAAAAAGATCATGCAAAAAATGTTCGCCAATCACAAAGAATGGCCTGGCCTGCTGCCTCTAACCCTGTTAGCATATAGGACATTAATGCGCACCTCTACTGGAGCTACCCCCTATTCATTAGTCTATGTCATGGAAGCAGTCCTCCCCATAGAAGTAGAAATGGAGTTCTTGCGAGTGTTAATCGATGCTCAGATGACGAAGATCAGTGGTTGCAAGACCGATACCACCAACTGGCTTTGATAGATGAAGAGAGGGCTACAGTCATTTTCCACGAACAATTATATCAACAAAGGATTAATCGATCCTACATCAAGAAAGTCCGAATATAGCAGTTCAAAGAAAATGACTTGGTGCTGAAAAAGGTCCTGGTCAATCAGGATGAAGCCAAAGGAAAGTTTGCCCCAAATTGGGAAGGCCTTTTCATTGTCAAGGAGGTATTGACAGAAGGAACTATTAGATTACAAGAGATAGACGAGAGCAAATTTTTCCCAACTCATCAATTCAGACACCGTGAAAAGGTACTATGTCTGAAACACATGCACACCCGCATCCTGGTCCTACAAATCAAATCAGGTTTGGTTTTTCACTAAAAAGCAGGAACTACGAATGACCTGATCTCCCCCCACTCGGGATTACGTAGGCAGCCATTTCTGGTGTGGTCAAACCAAACAAAAAATTCAAAAACTCATCAAACCAAACTCAAAACCCAAGATAAATACTTTTCAAACCTCTCTCACATAAAAAAAAATTAAACTACGAGTGACTTGATCTCCCTCATACCGGGAGTACGTAGGCAGCCATTTATGGTGCGGTTTGACCTTTAAGAAAAAACAAAAACCAATAAAAACCAGTCCCTAGACACCAAAACCATATAAAAGCTAAATCCTATTAAGCTACCCTGATCAACAGGCCCATCTGAGATACTCCCTGAATTCTCAACTATCAGTCCATCAAGGAGAAACTCAAGATACATCAACAACAGCAAGTTATGAAAGAAGTGGTAATCACTCAGCAATGATAATACATATCCAAACAGGAAAGTGAATCAAAAATATATTTCTCTGATATATAACACTGTTTGATATATACATAGTGTCCTGTACATGAGAAAAATGGCTGATCTAGTATGTGCAGGAAAAACAAAGCTAGTCTATGGACCCAAGGATAAGCGGGCCAGCAATGCCACTATGGCATCTCTCTCTGAAGAGGGAGGAGCACCTACAAGTGCAATACCCTCAGCCACCATACGGCTCAAAATATCCATAGTCATCTGCAGTGTGGCACTGTGGTCATCAATATATACACTCATCTTGGTAACCAGACCATGAGTATAAGATCGGAGAGCAGTACTGTCGGCAATGTGGAAATCCTTGGAAGCTATAGCCTCATCCCTCTCCACAAAAGCTGCATCCCTAGTAATCAAAGTCTCCTCGATCTCAACAAAAGCTGCGTCTCTAGCAGATCGGTTCTCCTCTCGCTCAATTAATCCTGCATCATGAGCAGCTTGAGCTGTATCTCTCTTAGCCAAAGCTATATCTCTGCCAGATAAGGCAATCAACATCAGTGCTATAGCCTGATCCCTCTCAAAGGTTATCCTAGCCAGTGCATTTGCTAAAGAAGGATCTGTCCTTACAGGAATGATTGACGGATCACTAACTAGTGCTGCTGTCAAACCCATAAAAAGCTCATCCTTGGTAGGAGACTCAAGATCCTCCATAGACTCCTCCTAGTCTGAATCTACAATCGGAGCTGACTGGATGAATGCAGTTGATGCTATATCTATCTCTAACCACACCGAGTACTCTGGAGAACGGTCCGGATGGCTACTGGAGAAAATAGCCCTCTCCTTGTGAGTCCAACACTCATACACTCGAATTAAGTCGGCAGATGACATAGACGAAGCCGACATCCTCTGATTAATAGCCCCCTCAAACTGGTGCAGGCTCTGATACTGATCAAACTGGCCCATAAAAGCCAGAGGATGGTAAGTGGTCACTCCCCTCAATCCCGCTAGGGGAAAATAGTCCATGCCAGATGCATGGGTGATGAAGCTATAAGGGGAGGTTAGACCTGAGCATGGCAAAATTGAGAACAGATGCTTAATATCTGATAAAAATGCTGACCATATCTCTGCATCAGTACACTCCGCAGGCTGAAAGGAGTAAGATGTGGCTACCTTGCGGGTGAAGCAATACCCATGAGGTCTAAAAAATCCAATCGGTCGGATATGGGACATATGCCATACATACAGCAAGACACCTCTGAAAAACCCCTCCGGGTGGGTAATACAGTGAGTGGCTGACCCCAGCGTCTCAGCCAATATCATCGGTATGATAGTGCTACCATGTCTAAGGGCCCTAACCACGACTATCAACCCCACATCCAAATGGTCCAAGCGGAGCGACATGTAAATATAGGACACGATGCACAACAGCAATATGTCTACCCTGGCCAAATACCATGCCTCTACTGAAACAATTAAATCTGCAGCATGTCGATCATAGTTGTCGAACTCACCAAAGCGGTCAATCAAGAAGTCAATAGAGATCACCCGTCCAGATATGATCTCATCTCTCACCACGCTCTGGCGAAGACCTGACATCCGTGTGAACGATCTCCTCATATCCCTGATAGCTGTCGGAGCGCAGGGACACTCTAATGATAAACCTATAAACCGCTGATACTCCTCAAGAGTTGGCGTCAACTCATGCTGTCCAAAACGGAAGACATGTCTCTCGGGTATCTAGAAGGGTAAAAGACCATCCACGAACCCGTACGGAACCCAAAAATCTGCGAGGGCCAATGAATGCCCCAACATCTGATTAACTGTCCCTCTAGCTGAGAAGGACAGACAATGCCACCTCAGACGGTGGCAAATGTTCAATCCGACTAATGGTCGAAGATGTCATTTGTATCACCGGATCACAAGACCATTCAGGGGTCAAATCTGAACTCATCTGTCTAAATGCATACACATGACATAATATATGCATAATGACAAATATAAACATGATGCGATAGATAGGAAGTATCATGTATATCTACAACAAACTATCTACTACAAGCATCATTCCTGTCTGATAATACAAAGCAAAATGAAAAGTACAGGGAAATGGGGCACCACCACCCAACTACTAACAGTGGTCTATCAAAATGGGGCACAGCCGCCCAAAAGCCAAAATAGTGGCCGACCAAAAGATATAGCTATAATAGCTATCTAAAAAGATCCAAGATATCTACGCTCAGGTGGTTAACCTGCTCCATGTCCTCCATGGACACAAAACCGCTGTCATCAGGCATATCTAGGAGGTACAGGGGAGGATCTTCCCCTGGAAAGCTGCTAGAAAATGGACCTAAAGAGGGGCCCGTTCTTGAGCTGGACGGGTCAAAAGAAGATGCCTTTGATGGATCTCGGCCAAGATGCCTAATAAAAAAGCGAGCTCTCTCTAACTCCTGAGTCAGCTCTGCTATCTGATCTAAATGAGTGGGCTCCTTGAGGCAAGCTATCCAGTCTGTCATCATAACAGACCCTGGCACCATGTCTACCATGAACTGGGTAGCAGGAGTCTGAGCTCTAATAGTGCGAGGACTCCACCAGCTGCTGAATGCCTCCTGGCTATAAGGGCTCTCTGATAGGGTAAATACATCTATGCCCTCCATAGGGATATTTGACAATGGCAAGAGCAATGGCCAATGATGCCACGCAAGAGGAACAATGGGAATGAGGATCTGCCCCGTAATGCTTCTGATAGCACGCTCTCACAAATAGAGCTCCCAGCCTCCCTTTGTCAAAATCGGGACTCTGCGGGTTGACAATGCAAACTCTCGACTAGTGGGGAGGCCTCCCTCAAATCCAATCATTAAAAACTCAGAGGTATACGACATCCAGTAGATGAATCCAGCCGTTAAAAGCTCTAACTGTAGGCGAGCATGGGTAAATCCCTCAGCAACAGGGACCTCCGTCAGAGTGGAGTGATGCCAACGCCATCCTCTAGGATAGGTCTCCAGACCTAAAGTAGTGGCGGGCCATAGGCAAGGAAGCCTCTCAAATGCCCAGAACTGGCTATGTAAATATCAAAAGTCCTCAGTGACCCAGACTGACAAATATAAATACAGAAATCAAAAAGGTACAAGAAAGATGTACTCACCAGTAGAAATGGGTAGAACCCTAACCAAGCCTCCGTCAAACCCTCTAAAAGCATGCTCATGCCTTGGAGAAAATAGGCAAAGGTGTAGCAATCCCAATCAAAATCACTGAGGCGCTCTATATATCGGGTAGCACTGACCAGGGCGAACGACACAGTCGATGAGTTGTCCGCCACAAAATAACCCCTGATGATCACCAGGAACAATCGCCTCAAGGTGCGATCCCTAACCCTATGATCATCAGGCAGAGGCTCAAGTAAAGCCCCATTCTGGGCATCTATACTCAAGTGACCTGATCGGACCGTTCGACCCTTGATCGCCATCACAGGAACTCCCAGTAGGGACCGAATGACAGTAGGCATGATGTCAGCCACAACAGGCACTGGCTCACCCTTAAACTCAATGCCGGTGATGAACCTCCAGTCCATAGGGGTCATCATCACCTCACAGTCCAACAGATGAAGGGACTGAGTCTGGTGGAACCAGCGCTCAGACAAAGCCCTCATATACCTCCAGGGGCAACTGCGGGGAAGGATAGAAAAGAACACCTGAAACTTCCAGCCATCAACGATATCCCTATACTCCTGATGCAGAGTATGATACAGGGAATGCACGTTAAACTAGTTCCCTCGAGGCTGCGTAAAGCTAGGAACCTACATCAAAAATCAATGCATGTCAGAATCTGTGCCCCGAGAATGGCAAAAAGAAAGAAAGAGAATCCATAAAGAAGAAAACTTCAAGTCACCTCTTTGGCATGAAGAAATCTCGCTGGATAGTGACTCAAGTCGCCCAACAGCTCCTGGGTCGGCACAACAATGCCAGAACCTCCGTACGTGGAGCCTGAGCAGGGGCAGGAGTAGCAAAATGAGCTCGCTTATCATCAATATCGATCGGCTGCTCGTCCTGTGCTGGATAAATCACCGACTCTGCCAATCTGCGAGGCGGTCGAGTTGGACGTGGCTGAGGAACATCAGAAGCCCTCCTACGTCTAACGCCTAAAACGACTCTGTTGGCATTGTCGGGTCTATCTCTATCCATCACCTGGACAAAGTCTCTAAATCACCTCAGAAACGATGTGGTAAGCCTAAAACCAGTGGCTTATTAATTAAATCAGTACTCTATGCATCTATAAGTCCTAAAACATGCATGGGTTAGTCAAAAATACCCAGTAAAGTCAAAACTGCATGTTTTTCAAAAGATAAATCTTAAAAACATGCATGGGTCAGTCAAAAATCCCTAGTAGAGTTAAAATTGCTTGTTTATTTAATACTCGGGTTTTAAATTTTTTGCCAGAGTCTCCTTTGTAAAATGGACTGTCCGCATGCACATAGGCATGTCTAGGTGGCCATTCAGTAGCACACCTTCATAAAAATAGGAACATTTCATATTATGAAATAAAATCAAAAGTAAACTTCACATGGTAGCCAAATTACCATGGACATTTTTAGTTGAAAATCTAGGCTCACTAGGCCTCAAAAAAGATGAGTAAACTGATCAAAAAGAGCAAAATATGTCTGTCTCAGAATCTGAATTTTCTTACATCCAAACGTGCATTACAGTAACATATGCATACATATGTAATCAAAAAAAATTTAGCCGGTCATATAAGCATACATTTTTCATACACTGCGTCTAAAAGCCCCCTAGTGGTTCACATGTTTTTAACTATCAACATTTGCGAAAAAAGGATACAAAACGTTACCTGAGATGTGCTAAACGCGTAGAAATTGACAAAATCAGAAAAAGGCTGCCCGAGCTCCATAGATATGAAAAAGAAGATCAGATTCCGTTTGAAACTCAAAATGAAAACTTGAAATTATGAACTCCCAGCTGCGCAATATAAAACCACAGGTGGAAGCAGGCCACCTGCGACAGCCGCACCTCCACCTGCAGCTCCCTAGGGTGGGTCCCACTCCCCCGGGCTCGGTTCGGTTCGAGTTAAAATCACGTTTATATGAGCTGCTAAGTCAAATCTGAAGAAAAATAGCTACGCGATTGAGCGATTTGTCCTGAAATCCCGCATTTTAGCAGCGTAATCCTGACAAAAAAGGGAACACTCTAAAAACCCTTGGTATTCACCCCGAAGACATATTCGGGGATCAATCCTGCAAACTATTAAAAAACTGCCAAAAAACTGTGCAAAACTGCCAAAAGCTGCCACTTTCGAAGCAACGAGTACTGACCGATGACAGTTTAGCCATTGGCAAGCGTCAGGTACAGACCAAGACAGTTCAGCCGTTGGTTCAACCCCAGCGAAGTGTCAGGTGCAGACCGAGACAATTCAGCCATTGGCACAACCCCAGCGAAGCGTCAGGTACTGACCGAGACAACTCAGCCTTTGGCATAACCCCAGCAAAGCGTCGGGTACTGATCGATGAAAATTTAACCGTTGGCACAACCCCAGCGAAGCGTCGGGTACTGACCGATGACAGTTCAGCCGTTGGCTCAATCCCAGCGAAACGTCGGGTACTAACCGATGACAGTTCAGCTGTTGGCACAACCCCAGCGAAGCGTCAGGTACTGACCGATGACAGTTCAGCCATTGGCACAACCCCAGCAAAGCGTCAGGGTACAAATAGATGACAGTTCAGCCGTTGACAAAACCCCAGCGATGTGTCGGGTATAGACAAATGACAGTTCAGCTGTTGGCATAACCCCAGCGAAGCGTCGGGTACAGACCGATGACAGTTCAGCCATTGGCTCAACCCTAGCGACATCTCATCTATTAGTACAACCCCCGCAAAGCGTCAAAAGGGATCCGGTGGTGGAAGCAATATAGTAATCCATCACCAATGATGGAATCTGTTATACACATCCTCAGAAGAAGCACCAAGAAGGATTGGTGATTCAACCCCCCTGTGGCCAACTACCGGTGTAAATTATAGTCAAGATAGGCATCGGGAGTGCATTCGCCTAACTCGGGGGCAACAATGTCATTCCTAGGCTCTCATGAATGACGTCATCCCTAGCAAAAAATGATGAAAAATCGTTCGTGATAGCTTATTAACATCACCCCCCAGCAAAAACTAACATAATCAGTCAATGATGACCCCACCTCCTCGAAGGTATCTGACCTTCCTAGCAAACCATATCATGCATTGCATCCCTTTGCCTTTGCATTTCCATTGTCTACTAGTCTTTATCCTGTCCATTTCACTGCGTTGCATAAATAGGATAAAGAGGGGCATTTGCAGACACTCGAAATTTCTTTCCCTGTTACCAACACTTTAGGAGGGCAAGACTATCTTTTCGACTCAACCCCGATCTCAAATCGGGCCATCAGATCAACCCCGATCTCAATTTTGGGCCATCAAATCAACCCCAATCTTAATATCGGGTCGTCAGATCAACCCCGATCTCAATATCGGGCCGTCCAATCAACCCCGATCTCAAATTAGACCATCAATTCAACCCCAATCTCAAATCGGGCCAACGAATCAACCCCAATCTTAATATCGGGCTGTCAGATCAACCCCAATCGCAAATCGGGCCATAAGATCAACCCCGATCTCAAATCGGGCCTTCAGATCAACTCCGATCTCAATATCGGGCCATCAAATCAACCTCGATCTCAAATCGGGCCGTCAGATCAACCCCGATCTCAATATCGGACCATCAGATCAACTCCGATCTCAAATCGGGCTGTCAAATCAACCCCAATCTCAAATTGGGCCATCAAATCAACCCCGATCTCAAATCCGGCCATCAAATCAGCCCCGGTCTCAACCCGGGAAGTACAGGTCAGCCCCAGTCTTAACCCGGGAAGTACAAATCAGCCCCAATCTCAACTCGGGAAGTATAGATCAGCCCCGGTCTCAACTCGAGAAGTACAGGTCAGCCCCGGTCTCAACCCGGGAAGTACAGATCAGCCCCGGTCTTAACACGGGAAGTACATGTTAGCCCCGATCTCAACCAGGGAAGTACAGATCAGCCCTAGTCTCAACCCAGGAGGTACAGATCAGCCCCGGTCTCAACCCGGGAAGTACAGACCAGCCCCGATCTTAACCCAGGAAGTACAGATCAGCCCCGGTCTCAACCCGGGAGGTACAGATCAGCCTCGGTCTTAACCCGAGAAGTACAGGCCAGCCCCGGTCTCAACCCGGGAAGTACAGATTAGCCTCAGTCTCAACCCGGGAAGTACAGGTCAGCCCCGGTCTCAACCCGGGAAGTTCAGATCAGCCCCAGTCTCAAATCAGGAGGTAATGGTCAGCCTCGGTCTCAATCTGGGAGGTACAGGTCAGCCCCGGTCTCAACTCAGGAGGTACCCCGATCTCAACCCGGGAGGTCAGGTCAACTTCTAAACCAATCTTGAAGCATCACAACATCTCCAGAGGAAAACCTGGAATGACCAAGTCAAACTCAGATACAACACTGAGGATAAACAAACTCGAATGAGATCCAAATCTTGGAAACAACCCAAGGAAGTCAACCGAAGGCCTTGCCGACACTAAAAGCAACCTCGGGAGGGGCAAAACGGTTATTTTACCAACTCTAAGCTGATTCAATTAAATTCAAGCCAAATTGGTGCCACCAAGGTCAGAACAAACCATAATGATGATCCCGAGTGCAAATAGCACAAGACAGCTCAACGGACAAATTACGGGGAATCGAAGACCTAGTTATGAACCTGTCTTCTTGGACCCGAAAAATGTTTTATCCCATGTCATTGCAACACTCTCAGTGAGGGCTTTCCAGAAAGGTATAGCACGCCTCAAACGGACGCTCCGATCAAAAGTTAGAAAGTTTTGACTTCATCCTCTCGTTGCTCGAAGTGCACATACTTCGAGACGACTGAACTGGACATGTGGGCCTCACCAGGGGAGTCGCACCTCTAACTGCGGCAGCAGCAGGTAGGGTGGAGGCTCCTTGGCCTATATATATAAGGGCACTCCTCCTCATTTCAAAAAAATAAACGCTTCGAACCTCTGCCCGTTTGGTTTTCTGTCCAATTTAGTGTCTTCCAAACCCAAACATTTTCACTCTAACACGTAGATATACCCACATACTGCCACATATCAAAAAATAACCGGTAGATTCGGACGTTAAAGGCCTACAATTTGGCGAAAAGCCCGTATAGCAGTCCATTATTCGTATTTTTACGATCAGCAAGTCAATATTACTACTTTGCACTTTTATACACTTGCACATTGAGTTTCGTTTTCTAAATATGCCCAGAACTCAATTCCGTGGCCGTTTTCGTCAACTTTTGGTATATTTTTGTACATAACGCATTTTTTGGCATTTCTACAACTCGGATTGACGATCCGTCGCTTCCGACAACTTTTATATACTTGCATCTTCGTTATTAGCAACTTCGTCGAACTGGGTTATCTTCTCAGTCCGGGTTTGGCTTTTTTTGTATATATTTAACTGTATATATACTAACTTTTCAATTCTGTCAAGCCCGGATGTCAAATCCGCGGTAGTTTACTGCTTTTATATATATTTATGCATATATAAGCAACTTTCACCACCACTGGGTTCTCTTCCCAGTCTTGGTTGACTACGTTTCTGTCTCTATATATATATTTATATTTCAGTTTGGCCTAGATTATTCTGTGGCCTTTTTACTGCTTTTACATATAAATATGCATATATAAGTAACTTTCACCACCACTAGGTTCTCTTTCCTGTCTTGGTTGAATACTTTTCTGTATATTTATATTCTAGTTCGGCCTGGATTATTCTGTGGTCTTTTTACTGCTTTTATATATATTTATGCATATATAAGCAGCCTTCAGCATACTGGGTTCTCTTCCCAGTCTTGGTTAACTATATTTCTGTACATTTACATTACAGTCCGGGCACCGGTGTGAAAACCTATCGCCCTTTACAGCTTTTATATATAATTAAATATATATTTCTTTACTCGCTTTTATTAAACTGTTGCTTTAAATATTTATTTTATATGAATCAGCGTTAACATATCTGCGGGCGAACTAGATTTATTTAAATCTCGCTAACTCTAGCTTTCAAACGGTTTAAAATCGGTACAGACAGAATCGGGAAGCTAGAATGGCTGAGATTTTTCTAGTTTAAGTTATAAAAGCAACCTCGCAGCCCTTAGATCGCTATCTAGTGGGAACAAGACGCTTCGGCCATGTGCGAACCAGGATTTACTGAATGAATCCTCAGTTTTGGCGATATTTGAGATATATATATATATCTGTTTTTGTACAAATTTGAACTGTGCAAGTTTATTGGCTACTCATATGTGATCCTAGGAATCGTGGGATTCATGATTAAACTGATCAGAATCTGATTCCCACGATGGACAAACTCCACTTTACGAATATACCCTGCCAGTGTTTCTATAAAAATGTACATTCAAAAGACCTTAAAATGGTTATCCAGATTTAAGGTCTCAACATAGTGAAAATATGGTTTGTCGTGTCAGAGTCCCTCCGATGGCTATCATGCCCATGAGGAGACCGACACTTGTATATATGTTGTGGTCGAGGATGCTTCGCAGCCCAACAATCACCATTTCGATTGAGCCTTAAGGCTAAAAAGATAAAATTGAAGTATCGATATGCTTCAATTCCTATGCCAGCGTAAGGGTTTGAAAACCTTCTTTTTCAAAACATCATTCAATAATCTTTTCGAAAAGATAAGCTTTTGCAAATCAAATCAAACACTTCTACAAAACAAATCAAAGATCTTTTGCAAATCAAATCAAACCCTTCGTATATAGGTTCAACGATGCACAAGACATGCTTTCCATCAAACAAAGGCCCAATTTTCAAACAGCACTCACATACACGTTTTAGTTTTTTAAAGGAAATATTGAAAAGATGCGGTATCGTGTTTACACGGGAGTTGTGGGGTGCCTAACACCTTCCCCACACTTAACCAAACCCCCGAGCTCAAAACTTCGGTTTCAAAGATCAAGTTTTGACAGTGTCCAGCAATTGAGCCTTTTTCAAAAAAAATTCGATTGAGTTGGTACAACCATTTCAAATCTACCAACTGGCGACTCTGTAAAACGTTCAAATCGTCGACATGATACATGTTGGCCTTTTCCTAAAAAACCCTTCAAAATATTTTTCGCAATAAAAAAAGTGAGGGTAGAGATAACTTAAGAAGAGAGAAAGATCAGGGTTGTGATCCGACCCGCTGATTTTTTCCTGAAATCAACAAGGAGCATTTTTGGTATTTGACCTGAAGTCACATACCAGACACGTGACCCAATCATGTGCCAAACATGTGACCACTTATCAGATATGCCACCTCTATAAATAGCCCCCTCTTTTTTCAGCGGAAAGGACTTTTGATTCTCTAACATTCCAAGACACATAAGAAATCTCACTAGAGTTAGCTTAATGATGCTTAAGTGTTAAGCCTTGTGTGGCATAATTAAATTCCTAATTGGACTAGTTAGGTCATGGATTAATAATGTATTGGACTTAGGTTATATCCAAGCCTAACAACATTAATGTGTCATGCTTGTAAGAGTTAGGAGATGTGACCCAATCAATATATGTGCTAGGCTAATATTAGAGTCCATGTGCATTAGTGTGTGTGCCTAGCCCAATTTAATTTAGCTTGGAATGGCCCAATGTGTAATATATGATGATGGATATATGTATACACACACACACACACACACACATATATATAGGTATATATGTATATGGGTATATAATAGAGGTATTTATATATATATATGTGTGTATAAGGGATATGTATACTAGCATTGTGTACAAGTGGGAATTAAAATGTGACATAGGGGTGGTATACTCCCTCCCAACCGAACCCCCTCCCCAATGACCCTAAGAATGCTGATTTTGTGCTTAGAAGAGCTCACAAGAAAGCCCATGTGATGTCAATGGTGGTAGAGCCCAATGGCTAGTAGTATCTTTGAAAGTCCAATAATAATCTAGAAGGGGGGTTGAATAGATTATTACCATTTTAAAAATTATTATAGGCCTTTTTAAATTTTTAGTTAATTAGTTTTCGATGATTAAAATTAATAAGTATGACAATGAAATTCAATCACACAATGCACAGAGATTTGTCTGGTTCACAACATACATCAAGGGTATGTTGCTACGTCCAGTCTCAAGCTCCTCTCCAGGACTTGAGATTGTATTACTATCAGTAATAAATACTCATTCAATAGGCGGAGAAGCCTTTACAAAGTTTTATAGACAAACTCCTAACTATACACAACTATCTATCTCGGACAGCAAGCTCCCAGCTCCTTTCTCAAGTTTAGTTGTACCTCCTTTTGAGTTCAATTCTATTCTATGATCTGGTCTTAAAATAACAGCCTCTTCCTCACCTCACAAGTACACTAGAGATCCAACTTCCAGCTGACTTCTCTACGACTCTGGTCTTGGTCAAAGAATTACTCGTTTTTCTCACAGGTACATAAAATAAACTAACTCTATCCTTTTTCCTTTTTACAAGATGTTTGACAGAATTTGCTTCTAAAATAAGCAGATACAATTAAGTACAAATGAATAAAAGTTTAAATAACTTTTATCTAGTGTAAAAGGTGCTTCTTGAATAAGCAAGTATATGAATTTAAGCTTTGAGTAAAAGATGCTTCTGTATAAGCAGATATGTAACTTTAATTCAGATTTTATAAAGATTTAAATTTCTTTATAAAATAAAGAATGTGTTTCTATGGAAACCAATTTTGAATTTAATAACAAATATAAAAGTTTAAATAACTTTTATAATTATGCTTCTTGTTAAGCAAATAAATTCACAAAAGTGTGTGATATATAAATGTGAATAACTTTTGTGTTATGCAACAGACAATTTATGAATGTTTAAATAATGAGGGATATCAAGTATAATAATTCAAATAATTTGAATAATACTTGCTATAACAAATAAATTCACTATACTCTAAAATATATATAATAATATATTTTATCTATCCTGTGGATAATAAATAAGGTCACTTAGAATTTTAATGACCATTTGAATGATATTCTTATTTAAGGAATACCTTTAAATAACGGTACCTAAAACTGACCGAATTTATACGTTTCACTATTAATATTTGTATAAATATTTTCAATAGATCACTTAGAATTTTAATGACCGTTTGAATGATATTCTTGTTTAAGGAATACCTCCAAATAGCGGTACCTAAAACTGATCTATTTTATGATATTTATATAAATAAATTATATATCTATGAAGAGCCACTTAGAATTTTAATGACCGGTTGAATGATATTCTTAAAGAATATCTTCAAATAGCGGTACCTAAAACTGGCTTTTTATTGATATGAATAGATTAAATATAAATATATATAAATGTGTATAATATTTCTATTTGTATTTTGTACCTATACACAAATATGAGATAACAACAAATAAGTAAATTTAATAACTTATCTCAAATAACTTTTATCAATTTTCTCTTCAAAATATCAGAACTATTGATTTAGAAGAGAGAAAGCTTTTTAAGGAAAGATTATGTAGGCAAGGAGAGTATAAACTTTTCTGGATCTGAAATTGGTAATTTTAGAATGAAGAAAAACTTTCCTATTTATAGAAAATCATGGATAGGGATATTTTCTGAATTTTGAAAAATTTAATATAAAATTAATGATCAGGATTGATTTTGAATGAAAAGAATGGATAAGATGAAAACTTATTATTTCACACGGATTGATATGAGACTCTGCCCACTTAACATTTTGATTCATCCGCCCAAGCTCAATAATTTTTGGTTAAAAAATTCCGCCCAACATGCTTTAAAAATAATTTCGCCCAGCATGCTCACACAAGGATTTCGCCCAACAATATTCACACAATATCTTGGGTCCCAACTAACATTAAATCAATTTTAAGCAAGTCCCAGACAAGCCTAAGCAAATAAGGTTTATAACCTTATCATTTACTCATGGTCCCACAATATTATAATCTAGGCAATTTAGTCAACTAAGCAAACTAAGTTTTGCAAATTCATTTAAAATTCATGAACCCATTAATCCAAGCCAAAAATTTTGGATGAGTTAAAGGCTAAAGCCTTTTTGGAAGTGTAAAGTAATATTAATATATATATTATTTTTGAAATAATTGATGAGAGAAAAAATTATTTTTAAGAATAGGGATTTTCCTTGCCTTAGGAATTGTTACTTTTTGAATTAATTTCTTTTAACACTTGATATTAAATTATCAAAGTTAATTTAAAAAATCAATTCAATGTTTAAGATGAAAAACGATTTTGATCAAAATAAATAATTAAAAATAATTATTTATATAGAAACTATGGAGAGGATTCTAACCTATTTTACTATTTTATTGTTATCATCAAAATACACCAAAAGTTGGAGACCTAACAACCTTGAATAGTAGTAGTTGGTGGAGCTAGTCACTAACTCCTTTTTGCCCATTGTGTAATGACCATAGTGTTGGTTAATAGATTGCCTATATATAGTGAGCCCCAAGTGTTGGTATAAGGTTGCCATTTCATTTGCTAAGTGTAGAGATATAGAAAGCTAGAAAGAGTTGAGAGAAAAAGAATAAACCTAGAGAAGTTCTTGCAAGATGGTGGTTCAAAGAACAAGGTGGAGACATACTCAAAGTTCCTATCCAAGAGAAAGAAAGCCATCAAGAGGTAGGATCACTAACTAAGTTCATTATATACTTGTCTTAGATGAGTTAGTTTATGTTAGTTAAGTAGAAATGCATGTTAGCTTGAAACCTAGTTAGTATACTTGTAAGCATGAGTTATGTTGTTAAGAGTTATAAAATGTATAAGCCTTATATAAAATCCAATAATGTTATGTTGAACCTCTATGAAATACGGACATAACTCAAGTGGAATCATAGTAATCAGACATAAAACGAACCCGTAGCTGAACTTTTCGTAAACCATGTCAATATGTAAACCCTATCTTGGAAAAACAATAAATCTAATCATATAAATATTTTAGAAAATTGTTCAAGATATCACATTTTGAAGATATGCAAGTTTATGAGATAATGAAAATGGTTTCAACTCATTTGGATGTAAAATGAACAAGTTATGTAAGTTTGAATCAAAAGAGGTTAAAGAACATTTTGAGATCACATGGCTAAGCAATCTATCGGGTTGGCGCCGCCGCGCCGCCGCGCCGCCGCGCCGCCTAGAGAGCTATAGTTGGCACTGCAGTGCCACTAGCTTTTCAAAACTGCAGGACCAGCGCTTGCAGCGCCGTCCTCAGTGTTAACCACAGCGCCGCAGCGCCACATCCAGGTGAGGTTTCTGCAGGGCCAGCACTGCCGCGCTATCTGCAGTACTAAACCCGGCGCTGCAGCGCCATGCCTATTTCACAATTGACCCGGATCCAGGTCAAATCAGGTTGGGTCAGGGTGGACTGGGTCGGGTCAAACCGGACCAGAAACTAAATTTTTCTAAAATTAAAATAATAATTAATTAAATAATAATAATTCTTAATTTGATTAATATTAAGAGTTTTATTAATCAAAGATAATTAAACAATTAAAGTAATTTAATTGTGAGTTAATTAAATACAATTTAAAATTTACAAGTTCAAAACTTATTTGACTTAAAGAATATTAAACAATTAAAATAATTTTAATTGTAAATCAATAAGTGATAATTATTCTAATATTTAGGAATTTCTTTAAAGTTCCTAAATTATAAGTAATTGAAATTAATTAAGATTTTAATTGTGAAACGAATAAACAATTAAGGTAATACTTAATTGTAAAATAACAAGACTTAAACCAATTGATAATAGTAAAAACTATTGTGTAATTAATCGAATGTGAACAATTAAACTGACCTTAATAAACATTTTAATTATGGATAATAATTATTCAACAATTAAATACTTTCAAAGATTATTTAATTGTGAACCAATGAGACATTAATATGAATATTCCTAATTATAATTAAGGGAATTACTCAGATAATAATGAAGTACTATATTAATGATAGAGTGATAGAGATAACGATTAGAGAAATAATATATAATTTTTTTGAGAAGTCTTAGATACCTAAGGCTAGTGTGTTAGACCGATTTAGGTTTATATGTTTATATGTTGATAGAGATTAACCGTTATGATAACAATAGGTTAATTAAGGGATAAGAAGTTGAAGTCGAAGTCAAAATTAATCAACGACTCAGGCAAGTATCCTATCCTATGCATTTACTTTATGCAAGGAATCTATGATTACGCAAGTTCCCTATCTTACACAATTTTTGATATTGTGCAAGTATTCGAACCTTACTCGTTATTGAGCACTACTGAAGCTTGTACTATTATTGATCATAAGAGTAAATAATTGATAGTATGATTCTTGTCTTATAAATTAATACTTCATAGCTTGATTTAAAGCCTATTTATATTCTTTGTACTATGTTGCGAGTATTGAACTTATAAATTGTTCTCATATACATTGTAAAAGTTATCTATGCCATTTGATTCGGCTAGACCCATGTCATGAATTTGAAAGCGATCCAAACTAATTTCTTGGGGATGAATCTTATAAATTAACTGAGAGGAACAACCCTCATTGAAGGGGAAACTATATATATTCGTCGGGAGACCAACGTGTGCACAAATAACATGTGAATATTATGCATAATGTAGGGTACTTTAGGCTGATCACCTGTTGTACTTGTTTAAATTGGATTTTCAGTTAAACACTGTTAATTCTAGCAGGAGTTCTTAGTTATTAGTTACTACTCAGTATTAAACTTTATCTTGTGGAAAAACGTTGAAACCTTTGAATCCTTTTTATAATGCTTCGGTCTTTAACGACCTTCTGTTTACAATTCAAAAAATAGTTTTGGAACTATTGATATATCTTTGTTTTTAACATTATTCCTTGAACTCTTGAGTTATTCCTTGACATTATATCTTGGATATTATTAAGCTTCATAATTATGCTTACCCTTATTGCTATATTACTTGCTGAGCAAACTTGTTGCTCATTCTTGCCTTCCTTAATCATTTCAGTTAAGGCAGTGCAATGCGTGTAGGGGTTTTCGGCACATAAACGCAGCGGAAATTAAAAATTTTCGAAACCCTAAAACAGGATCCATGCGAAAACATATTAATTCAGAGGTTAAGATATGTTTTACCGATTATTCAAGCCTGAAAGGAGACGATGGAGATTCTGGAACTGCTTCGAATCCTCAACGCAATCCAACGGAACTGCGCCTCTACGGTATCCACACGAACGTCCCGCGAATCGTCACACGATCTGCAGCAAGGAAAGCTGCGGTACTAGCCGCCAAGGATCTGGACTTTTTGAAATTTTTCTCTCTAGTCTCTCTCTAAGAGCGGCTAGGGTTTTTGATATCGAATAATACCTTAGACGGCTGATATATCATATATATAGCAGTTAAAGGAATTAACCAAAACCTAATCCAATTAGAAATATAAAATCTGAATTTATATATATATATATTTATATATATTATATCTTAATTAAGTCTTACTTAATTAATATACATATATATATATATATATACAAATTATCCTATTAATTTAAATTCATAATTTAAATACTATCAATCATATTGATATATTTAAATCCATACAATTTAAATTAATTCCCTTTTAATTACGTTCTAAGTGTGTGACCCTATAGGTTATTATTATGTTGGCAATAATTTTAAAATCATATTATAAAATTATAAACAGTGAGCGGCATCTAGTAATGCATCACTGCTACCCAAATAATAATAAGATCGGTGATTCGATACAACCTTTTCGTGACCAATGTTTCAATGTAATTTAATCCTTTTAACCTTGACATCCTAGATTAAACTCGAGGCATGGAATGTGTCATCCTTTTCATAATTTAATCTGAGTTTTCTTAATCGATGAGTAGACTATATGAAACAAATCACTATTTGAGCATGGCCATGCATTTCATAGTCCTACTCAATCAAGAGGCCTATGGATATCACCCCTAATATATTGGAGGGTTAAATTCCATCTAAATCACTCATATTCCTCACACGATTCATGATGTACCCAATAATCACCTTTATCGTCCATCTATTAAAGGTGGCCTTTGATGATATCAAAGTACATAAATTCTCGTGTAGTAATATAGTGATTTCAGGTCGGAGGATCATTACATCATTGTCACTATGAGAATTGCTTATGACACTTTGCATAATGCTCCACGTAGAATTCTCATGGTGGGTCTGCCCAGTACATTGTTCTCTAACATGTACCTATGCATTGACTCAATATCTCATATATTTATGACCAATGAGATTTGGCCATCAGTCAATCCACATACTAGTCTCAATGTATCATTGTTGTCCCATTAACAATGACACTCGACTAGGGACATTTAAGAGTAATGATACTAATTGTAACTATATGATATCATGTTCAAGTCACATACTTGAAGCCATATAATTTGTATCACTATTCTAAGGACTTTTATTATGTTAACATTTATATAACGCAGTAAATAAAACCATAATAAAATAATTCATTTATTCAATCAAATATAATATCAAAAATGTTTAAGCAATTACATCAAAGAATTAGCCTCTAGGGCATAAACTCTAACAATGCGGACCCTTTGGCACGGACAAGGGCAAGTGCAAGGCTACGACGTAGCTTTGTTCTCTTTTAGGATTATTATGATGTTGTAATAACACTTATTTCATATTATGTATTAAAGTATGTTATGGTTAAGATCTATTTAAGTTAGTCATGGTTGCGAGACCGTGGGACGCGAATATTTATATTAAATTAATGTAAATTATTCTATTATTCCATTGCATAAGATTTTAGTATGTTATTAGAATTAGATCGTGATGCACAAAATTTGAGGTACAAGTATCTAAATTTGGGACCGTCACAGGTTGATATCAAAGCCTTAGGTTATAAACCTTAGGAGCGAGAATCCTTAGACTATAACGTTAGAAGAACTTAGAAGATAGAAGGAGATAAAACTCATGTAGAGTTTTCCTAGAGACTTAGTGTGTTATGAAATATAGTTTTATTCTATACAATGAACTTATGTTTTATTTAACATTCTAATGAAGTTTGTTATTTGTTTGTCTTGTGTTTGTGGTTGTAGGATGACAGACTTGGGAGGACCCAGTAGAGTAGTAGAGGAGGAGCCACGGGATATACACGTAGAGTGTATGAGAGCACCTTTGGTAGCCGAACCTGTTCAGGCTGTAGCATCATCCGAGTTTTTTCGACGAGGATGTGATAGAGGTGGAGTCGGATCCCGAGGAGGAACCTATAGAGGACGAGCCCGTAGAAGATTCTGACGAGGCTACGTTCGAGGATAGGATGGTAGGAGAGTATGAGGAGCGGATCTTGGAGTTAGATTGTTGAGTTCAGGAGCTAGAGGTTGAGGCTCAGAAGAGAGAGACTAAGTTGCAGAAACTGAGGGATGAAGACCATCAGAGGAAGTTGGAGATGTAGGATATGGAAAGAGATTGCCTATCGCAAGGAAGCGAGAATTCAGATGGGAAACCTTTTTCACCGTTCGATAGCTAGGAACGTGGATTTAGTGGGTAAGCTGGAAGAGTCCGAGCAAATGGAGTTGAGTGAGAAAGCTGAGAAGGAGGCTCTTCGCACTCAGTTTAAGCTAGAGGTTATGGAGAGGATTCACTTCGAGGAGAAGTGGGAGGAAGCCAATGATAGAGCTAAGGACTTAGAGGATGAGACTAGGTGCAAGAAGAGGAAGATGAACCGAATGGGCTATGCTTTTCGCACAGCTATGGAGAGGTTGATCGATGGTATGTACCATTATCCAGCGAAGCAGGGACATACCCGTTACACATTGAGTAGAGACATGATGGCTCACATGACTCAGGTGGAGTACCAGAGTGCATTGGAGCGCGGGATGTTAGGTTGAGACCTATTATTCTAGTAGTAGTAGTAGTTTAATTTATGTGATGTATATATTGTGATGTACTCCTAGTCTTTTGTTTAAGATATGGGATAGTTATGTAAACCCCAACTAGGCTTATATTAGAGAGGTAATATGTTAGTGTTTTCCCCCATCTTTTGTGATATTAGGGGATAGATGTTGACATTTATAGAAGTATGCTAGGAATAATCATATCGATGTAATGATTTGGCATATGAATATAAATGTCCTTGTTTTAAAAAACGTGTTATAAAATTATATTCCTTTTTGCATTAAAGAAATACTTAAGTAATATAATTACATAATAAGAATGAAATTTTGTGATGCAGATAATGACGTCCAGACGTAGATTAACTGCACTAGAGGAGTCGATCAATAACGAGAGAGAGCAATTAGACCCTATTCAACGACTAGTCGACTTGTTAGGAGAAGCCCTTTGGGGAAGGAACAATGAACCCGTTCATGTGACGAACGAGATTTTGTAATATGATTTACATATTTATTGAATTAAAATAAATATTTTTCGATGATTTAATTATTGAGTCAAATAATTAATTGATGAATTGTGGTAGATTAATTTAATTATATGTGTTACATTGATTAAATTAATGTGGAGAATTTTATTATTCAAAGTATGTATTTAATTGAGCTTATTTGATTAAATGAATTAGTTAATAAGCATAATGTTATTCTAATTAATTTAATAATTAATTAGAGATTTAATGATTTGCCATAATTAATAAATGAGAATTTAATTATGTGACTGTGATTAATGTGGAATTATTATAATAGACAGAATTTTTTTTTATGTGTGATTCTAGGGACAGAATCCTTTTAAGGAGGGAAGATTATAACGATTGAGATTTTAAATGATAATTTTTAATTTTTATTGAGTTAAATAAATATTTTATGTGATTTATTTATTGAGTTAAATAAATAAATTATGTGATTTGTGGAAGTGATTTAATTAAGTGTTATATATTATTAAATGGATGTTTAATAATTTATTTAATTGATGTATATTAATTTTATGGTATAGTTCTAATTTAATTGAGATAATTAAATTAGATGAGTTATGTGATGAAGTGTTACATGTATTGCATGAATTGTAATTAGCGAGTAATTATAATTATGTGACAAATTGTTATGTGATTAGTTGATGTTAGATTTTAATTGATTAAATTAGAATGTTAGAGATTTAATTAGTGAAAGTGTAACATTAAAGTATGTGTTAAAATGATTTATTAAAATAAAGAAAAGAGTTTTTAAATGTTTTTATTGTTTTAAAAAGTTTTGCCAAACAGGACCCTTGCACTAGCTTTAAACCCATTTTACCTAAACAAGGCCTTAGTTAATAAAACTATTTTCTAAATTAATCTGTTGCCAAACAAAGCCTTGTGGCTTTTGAAATATTGTAACTGCTAATTTAATTATATCATTAAGTGTAATTAGTATACGTATATTATTATATCAGTTATATATGTATATTATGTAAAGCTCCGTTAGAAAGTTAGATTGTTAGAGAGAAAAGAACACCGTGAGTTAGAGAGAAAGGAGAAGAAGAGAAGGAAAGAAGAGAAAACAAGGAAGAACTTAGGAGAAATCATCTTCATATTTTCTTCAATCATCAAAGCAAAGGGTAATCTCAATTTCCTTATTATTTTGTTTATATAATTTATGATCTTCATGATTTTGAGTTCTCTGTATTTATAATTTAGCAAGGAAGTTATATAAATATGATGTATATATATATATATATATCTTGTGTTTATAATGGTTATTATATGAATTGTATGTCATAATCAAGAATTTTCAGAATTCAATTCGTTATATAAAGTATGTTTTAGTGGAAAAGATGTGTTCATATTAAGTTCATATAATTGGTTGAGTTTTAGAATAAAAGTTCTGATTTAATTGGTTGTTAGTATGCCTAATTAAGAATTTATTATGGTGTTATCTTTAATTATGAAAATATTGCATGTGTTGTGAATTGAATTGGTAGAGAATTTTATTTACAGTGAATTATTTTGTGAAAACTATGAGTTTTTGGAAAATATCAAAATTGGAGTTTTTAAATCATGGATTCTTGTTGTTTAAGATGATTTTGTGTCTAGGAGCATGTTTATGTATGTTAGAATCATGTAAGAAACTTTAAGTTTATGTTTTCTATGAATTGATATGAATTGCATGAGCTGAAATTAGAATTTGGTGCGGAGAAATAAGCCAAATTGGCTTTTTCTCTGCACAGTTCACGGACTTATTTGCGTTTGCTGGAAGGGCCCCGCCCCGGCGGGCCTATCAAGAGGAAAGCTCCGCCCCGGCGGGGGAGGGGGGGGGGGGGGGTGCGGGGGTGGCAGGAAAAAGAAAAAGAAAAAAAGAAACTTGCTTTCTTTTGTATTTTGTAAAGCTAATTTTATGTAATAAATTTTATAGCATGATTAAATATATATTAAAATGCTAAATAAATATTAATAAAATATAATTTGTGATTATAATTTTTAATATTTATAATTAGAGTAAAGGTTTAATTTAAATTATAATTGTTTTAAATTATAATGATTATAAATTGAGTTATTGTAATCAAGTGAATGTAAATTTAAATTATAATATGTAATTATAATTTAATGCATGATTAATTATAGATTATAAATTATGTAATTATAATATAATATTTGCATGATTAACTATAATATATGATTGGTGTAATTATAATTTAGTAAATGCATGATGTAGTTAATTAATTATATATTATAATTTATTTATAATTTAATTAAATAAGATGTGATTATAATTTGAGTAATTATAATTAGATTAAATGTTTAAATTATAATTTATTTAATTATAATTAATATGAAATATATAATTATTAATTGATTTAATTATGTGAACATGCTTATGTGGTATAATTAACTATGTGATGGTTAATTATTTAATTAAATAAGAATGAGTAAACCTAGAAAGGTTAACCAATTATGTGAGTTAGTTACGTGTTAACTAATTTAGATTGTTGTGATTAAATATATATGTGTAGGAATTGTTAAAACGTGATTATAATAGTAGCTTGCGCTTGAGGCAAGTCTTCTAAACCTTAAACTCGTTTATTTATTTCAATTCAATTATTAATTGTTTGAGATTGTTCTTTTATTGGACATGTAATTATTAAAAGTTCATAATATAATTAAAGTAACCTTGGCTTATTGTTCAAGCAAGGTTTGAATATTCTTTTGAGATGCTTTAAATTTATTTCTAAAGCATATGTTAGTTCGTAGTTCTTTCACTTACGAATTATTCCATGTTATTGAAAGTCGATTCAACTAATCCTTAATTGATGAACGTGAATTCTAAATTAACCTTGTAAGCTTATCCAAAACAAACTTTCTTTGGTGCGGACTTGAATTCAAATTACTGAGTTGAACAACCCTATTATTAGGGGAGGTTACTACGCATAAGCGTTAAGATGTTTGTGCACAATATATGGTACGAAGGGCTGATCTCCCTAAGTACGAGTTAAGGTCCATAGTCTTATTGACTGTTAAAGGTTTAAGTGGAAATGTTTATAACCTAGGATAAAAGTTCAAAAATCTTATGACCCTCAGATTCTATATTCAAATTCTAATGTTGATAGAGAATTATTATTCAATTCTTTATTGCTGAAGTAAGCTAAGTTATTCAAATTCTTTTTAAAGATATCCTTTCATGTATTTATTATTTTTAAACTCCAGTGAGCTGTTGTTTGCTCACTCTTGCATTATATAACAATTGCAGCTAAGGTTGATAATGTTAACGCCCCATCTACGAGTAAAGGCAAGGGAACGTTAAACAAGTGAAGACTTGTTTTTATTATTTGAAATGATTGTAATAGACGTTAATGTTATGTTTTTATTTCCGCACATTATTATTATGTCAAGGTTATAGTAACCCTGTTATTGATTTTTAAGAAGGTTGTAACCCTTGTTTTAAGGGAGATTTTATTATTTTGAATAAAGATTGTATTTTATTTTGATGTTATATTGGGTAGATGTATGTTATATTAGAAAGTGAACACAAAATCATGTGGAAATGAAGTACCCGGATTTGGGGGTGTCACAGGTTGGTATCAGAGCTGTAGGTTATGAAACCATAGGTGGGGAAAACCTTAGGTAGTAACCTTATAGGTAAGATCGAAAAAATAGATGTGATAGGTAAAGATAATAAACTACTTTATGTGCTATGTGTTTACGTTTTAGTATTTGAAGAGTGACGACTCGATATCACGTAATAATGAACTTTAAATTTTTTTTGTCAGGATGTCGAACGTTGGATAACCTAGTTAGGCTAAATAGGATATACCTCAGGTGCCTAGAGAGGAGGAGCCCCGAGACATCCATGTTGTCTGGGAGCAGATGGTTAGGAGAGAGCCATTTCCAGTGATCACCATAGCTGGTCGGGAGATTGAGCTGACACCTATTCCAGAGGAGGAGGATGAGGACAAGTCTAAAGAGGAGGAAGAGGATCCCGAAGAGGAATTCCCATCTCACTCTACTAGTGCTGAGATGTACGAAGCAGTCTACGACAGTAACGTGGAGCTTCATGGACGAGTCGGAGAGCTCGAGGAAACCATCCAGCAGCGAGACGAGACGATCGAGGATATGGCGAGCGACCTAGGAGATGCACAGTGGAAGTTAATCCATGTAGAGAATGATAGAGACGCGGCTCGAGCCGAGATAGCAAAGTTGAACCAAGACATCTAGGAGGAGTTAACCAAACGTGCCAGAGCTGAGGAGATAAGCTTAAGGGCTACTCAACGAGCCGATCGAGCTGAAGACGAGGCCGAAGCCAAGAGGGCAAAGCTAAGGGAGACAGAGTATGCTTTCCACACGGCTATAGATAGGGTCCCAGGATCGTGTTTTCTATTACCCAACTCAGTTCTAAGGTTTGCCATGGTATGTGGTGGACCGAAGGACGGTGTTTCGGGTGATGGAAGAGGAACGCAGAGAGGCTGTGCGACGCCTTAATATGCCTAGGCAGTAGTAAAGCTTTTGTTTATGTGTTGCTTTTTGTATTAAATAATGTAAATCCCATAATTGAGATAAGAATGGGATGAGTTAATAATGTAATCCTGCAACTTTTCCGGTTCAGGAAGGAAGATGTAAATAGCATAAATGCTATCTGATTGATGTTTTTTTTAAAACTACGAGTAATGAATAAAAGAAGTTTATTGATGTGCTATGTGTTCTATGTGAACTGAGTTATTCGAACGTTTAAGTATGATCTTGAATATTTAAAAATTGAATAAAGGATCTAATAATAATATTTTCTTAACAGAAAATGTCTCCTAGAAGAAGACCAACGCGTCAAAACCCCGAGGGTTCGACGAACAACAACAACAACAATAACGATGGGGCGAATCCTAACTCGGTTCAGTAGTTGGTGAACCTGTTGACAGGAGCTCTTGTGAATCAGCTGCAAGTGCAGGGTACGACTTTCAAGGAATTCAAGGCAATAGGACCGCCTGAGTTCAAGGGATCGACCAACCCTATCGAGGCTCAGACGTAGGTGATGTAGATGGAGAAGGTCTTTGACGTAGCCAGAGTAGGTGAGGACCAGAAGACAGCGTTTGCGGCTTTCATATTAAAGTCAGATGCTAGCTTCTGCTGGCAGGCTAATAAGACCCGAGAGGGAGAAGGATTCATAATGTGGGAACATTTTAAGGAAATGTTCTACGAGATATACTTCCCAGTGAGTTCGCAGGATCAGATGGAGGTCCAGTTCCTAGAGCTTAAGCAAGGAAGGATGACGGTGTCCGAGTATGCCGCTAAGTTTAACGAACTGGCCAGGTTTGCTACTTACCAGGTCAGTACGGATGCTAGGAAGGCGAGGAGGTTTGAGCGGGGATTGAAGCCTTGGCTCTGCAGCAAGGTTTCCATGTTCCAGTTGAACACAATTTACAGCTATGCTGGAAAAGGCTATACTTGCTGAGGGAGGAAGCGAAGCGGTGATGAAGTTTAACCAAGACAAGAACAAGAAGAATGAGGTAGAAACCAAGGATGGTGGTAGCAGCACTGTTAACCAGAAGAGGAAATGTAATAACAACACCTCTGCTCGGAGTCAGCAGGGAAACCAGCAGAAGAGGAAGTTTGAAGCATGTGCTACATACGGTAAGAATCACACTGGCGTGTGCATGAAGGGGAAGTGAGTATGCTTCAACTGTGGTAAAAAAGGCCACATTGCTCCTAATTGCCCAAACTCGAAGAAGGGAGCTTGCTTTACATGTGGATCCAAGGGTCACATGGCTTGCAATTGCCTAAAGAAGCTGACGGTAGGGTCAACAGGGAGCGGAGGGAATGGAAGCGACAGTACCGTTACTATCGCTGCACCATTGCAAGCTGTTCGACCCACTGTACGGACATTCAACATGACGGTGCAGGATGCTGTGCAATCAAAAGACGTGGTGTCAGGTATTATTCCCATCAATAGTATAAATGCATATGTATTATTTGATTCGGGTGGTACTTGTTCATTCATATATGATGATTTTGCTAAAACCCTAGACTTACATGTAGAGGAGTTAGTTTACCCTGTGAACATATAGATTGCGAATAGGGAGGTTATTCCTGTGAGAAGTGTCTATAAGAACTGTAGATTGGACATTAAGGGTCAGGAGCTGAGAGTATATTTAATTCCGATAAAACTTGGGGAATTCGACGTCATACTGGGTATGGATTGGTTGTTCAACCATGGGCAATAATCGACTGTCAAAAGAAGTCGATAAACCTTAAGACTCCATCGAAGTTAGTGTTCTATGATAGCAAATCTCCTAGATAAGCGAGTTGTCTGACGGTTATGTAGGCCAAGAAACTTTTGACGCAAGGCTGTGTAGGATATCTGCCTACATAGTAGATACGCGTAAGGAAAGCCCGAAGGTGGAGGAGATATCGGTAGTTAAGGAGTTTGTGGACGTATTTTTGAGCGACTTGCAAGGACTTCCGCCAGATAGGGAGACAGAGTTCATAATCGATTTAGCGTCGGGAACTGCTCTAATTTCGAAGGCTCCGTATCGAATGGCTCCAATTGAGATGAAGGAACTGATGGTTTAACTGCAAGAATTACTAGACAAGAAGTATATTCAACCGAACATTTCATCGTGGGGAGCGCCTAATTTTGTTTGTGAAGAAGAAGGATGGATCGATGCGTCTTTGCATTAATTATAGAGAGTTGAATAAAGTTACGATAAAGAATAGGTATCCTTTACCTAGGATCGATGACTTGTTTGATCAACTGAAGGGTGCGAAGTACTTCTCAAAAATTGACTTGAGAAGCGGATATCATCAGTTGAAGGTGAGAAGGGAATATATACCGAAAACGGCTTTTAGGACTCGATATGGTCATTACGAGTTCTTGGTGATGTTATTTGGTCTCACGAATGCCCCAGCTGCATTGATGGACTTAATGAATAGGGTGTTTAAGCCATTTCTGGACAAGTTGGTGGTAGTGTTCATTTATGACATCCTGGTTTATTCCAAGACCGAGGAGGAACACGCTGAACATTTACGACTAACCTTAGAATCTCTGAGACAAGAGAAGCTTTACGCTAAATTCTCAAAATGTGAATTTTGGTTGGAACGTGTGCAATTTCTTGGCCACATAATCAACAAAGATGGTATTTCGGTAGATCCGTCAAAGGTTGAGGCCGTAATAAATTGGGGTCAGCCGAAGACGCCATCTGAAGTGAGGAGTTTCTTGGGATTGGCAGGTTATTACCAGAGATTCATCCAAGACTTTTCTAGAATCGCAACTTTGTTGACGAATTTAACTTGTAAAATAGTTAAATTTGTTTGGACGGAGAAGTGTGAAGAAAGTTTTTAGGAGCTAAAGAAGAGGTTGAGTACTGCGCCTTGTGTTATCTTTGCCAGATAGTACGGGGAATTTCGTAGTATATATTGATGCCTCACATAAAGGATTAGGTTGTGTGTTGATGTAGAGCGGCAAAGTCATTGCCTATGCGTCACGTCAGCTGAAGGATTATGAAAAGGGGTATCCGACCCATGATTTAGAGTTGGCGGCAGTAGTGTTTGCTCTAAAGATATGGAGACACTACTTATATGGAGAGAAGTTTGAGATATATACCGATCACAAGAGTCTGAAGTATATTTTCACCTAGAAGGATTTGAACATGCGTCAAAGAAGATGGTTGGAACTGATCAAAGACTACGATTGCGAGATGCTTTACCATCCGGGTAAAGCTAGCGTTGTCGCCGACGCTTTGAGAAGAAAAGGTCGGGAGAAGCTGAACGTGTTAACTGATCAGGATCGGTTGATAGAACAGATGGCTAGGTTGGAGTTGGAAGTGAAGTTCCCAAAGGAATCGGATGAGAAGTTTTTTCAAGTAACTACTGGTTCTACTCTAGTAGACAAGGTGAAAGAAGCACAACTTCACGATGAAGAATGTGAGAAGATTTGAAAAAAGATAACCGATGGAGAAGAATTCAAGTTCAAGATCTATAATGAAGTTCTGTTACGGCTTGAAGGTAGAATCTGGGTACCGCCAGTACCAGAGGTCAAAGAAGAGATTCTGAGCGAAGCTCATAGTTCTAGATATTCTATTCACCCTGGGAGTACCAAGATGTACTAAGATCTCAGGCATCATTTTTAATGGCCGAATAATAAGAGGGACGTTGCTGAATGTGTTGCGAAGTGTTTAACGTGTCAGAAAGTTAAGGCAGAACACCAGAGTCTAAGTGGACTGCTACAACCATTAGAAATTCCAGAGTGGAAGTGGGAGCACATCACGATGGATTTTGTGGTGGGTCTTCCAGCGACTCAGAAGGGATTTGATGCGATATGGGTTATAGTGGATCGACTGACGAAGTCAGCCCACTTTCTGCCGATCATGGTTAAGTACAACTTGGATCAGCTAGCGAAACTGTATGTGAAGGAAATTATTTCTCGACACGGTGTTCCGGTGTCGATTGTGTCAGACAGAGATCCGCGTTTCACGTCTAATTTCTTAAAACGTTTGCAAGAATGTCTGGGAACGCAATTACGAATGACTACAACGTACCATCCTCAGACTGATGGCCAAAGCGAGAGAATGATTCAAACGCTTGAGGACATGCTTCAGCTTGTGTGATGGACTTCAAAGGAAGCTGGGAGGATCATCTACAGCTGGTGGAGTTCGCCTACAACAATAGTCACCATACGAGTGCCGGCATGCCACCTTATGAAGCATTATACGGCAGAAAATGCAGAACTCCCTTGTACTGGGAAGAAGTCGGTGAACGTCAACTGTTGGGACCAGAATTGGTACAACAAACTGCCGAAATTGTGAAGCTGATCAGAACAAGATTAGTTGCTGCTCAAGACAGATAGAAGAAGTATGCTGATCTTCATCGACAAAATCGAGAATTCTTACCAGGAAGTTTCGTGTTCCTGAAAGTATCTCACTGGAAGGGAAAGATTCGATTTGGTAAGAAGGGAAAGCTGAGTCCCCGATTTATTGGACCTTTTGAGGTGTTGCGAAAAGTTGGCGAGGTAGCTTACGAGATTGCATTACCTCCGGAGCTCGAGAATATACATAATGTCTTTCATATTTTTGTGTTAAGACCTTACAAGAACGATTATAAATATGTGATAGAGTATGAACCTTTGCAATTTGATAAGGACTTAATATATGAAGAAGTGTCTGTTCAAATAGTTGATAGAAAGGAATAAGTACTTAGGAATAAAGTGATACCTTCTGTTAAGGTAATTTGGAGGAACCACAGTGCTGAAGAAGCTACGTGGGAACTCGAAGATGTTATGATGAAATCTTATCTACAGTTATTTGCTTAAATATTTTGTGTGTAACCCCTTATGTACCGATTCTAGGGACAGAATCTTTTTAAGGGGGAAAGAATGTAATAGACATAATTTTTTTTTATGTGTGATTCTGGGGACAGAATCCTTTTAAGGAGGGAAGATTGTAACGATTGAGATTTTATATGATAATTTTTAATATTTATTGAGTTAAATAAATATTTGATTTGATTTATTTATTGAGTTAAATAAATAAATTATGTGATGTATATTAATTTTATGGTATAGTTCTAATTTAATTGAGATAATTAAATTAGATGAGTTATGTGATGAAGTGTTACATGTATTGCATGAATTGTAATTAGCGAGTAATTATAATTATGTGACAAATTGTTATGTGATTAGTTGATGTTAGATTTTAATTGATTAAATTAGAATGTTAGAAATTTAATTAGTTAAAGTGTAATATTAAAGTATGTGTTAAAATAATTTATTAAAATAAAGAAAAGAGTTTTTAAATAGTTTTATTGTTTTAAAAGGTTTTGCCAAACAGGGCCCTTGCACTAGCTTTAAACCCATTTTATCCAAACAAGGCCTTAGTTAATAAAACTATTTTCTAAATTAATCTGTTGCCAAACAAAGCCTTGCGGCTTTTGAAATATTGTAACTGCTAATTTAATTATATCATTAAGTGTAATTAGTATACGTAGATTATTATATCAGTTATATATGTATATTATGTAAAGCTACGTTAGAAAGTTAGATTGTTAGAGAGAAAAGAACACAGTGAGTTAGAGAGAAAGGAGAAGAAGAGAAGGAAAGAAGAGAAAACAAGGAAAAACTTAGGAGAAATCATCTTAATATTTTCTTCAATCATCAAAGCAAAGGGTAATCTCAATTCCCTTATTATTTTGTTTATATGTTTTATGATCTTCATGATTTTGAGTTCTCTGTGTTTATAATTTAGCAAGAAAGTTATATAAATATGATGTATATATATATATATATATCTTGTGTTTATAATGGTTATTATATGAATTGTATGTTATAATCAAGGATTTTCAGAATTCAATTCGTTATATAAAGCATGTTTTAATGGAAAAGATGTGTTCATATTAAGTTCATATAATTAGTTGAGTTTTAGAATAAAAGTTATGATTTAATTGGTTGTTAGTATGCCTAATTAGAATTTATTATAATGTTATCTTCAATTATGAAAATATTGCATGTGTTGTGAATTGAATTGGTAGAGAATTTTATTTACAGTGAATTATTTTGTGAAAACTATGAGTTTTTGGAAAATATCAAAATTGGAGTTTTTAAATCATGGATTCTTGTTGTTTAAGATGATTTTGTGTCTAGGAGCATGTTTATGTATGTTAGAATCATGTTAGAAGCTTTAAGTTTATATTTTCTATGAATTGATATAAATTGCATGAAATGAAATTAGAATTTGGTGTGGAGAAATAAGCCAAATTAGCCTTTTCTCTGCACAGTTCGCGAACTTGTTTGCGTTTGCTGGAAGGGGCCCGCCCCCGCGGGCCTATCAAGAGGAAAACCCTAGCCCCGGCGGGGGGCGGGGGTGGCAGGAAAAAGAAAAAGAAAAATGAAACTTGCTTTCTTTTGTATTTTGTAAAGCTAATTTTATGTAATAACTTTTATAGCATGATTAAATATATATTAAAATGCTAAATGAATATTAATAAAATATAATTTATGATTATAATTTTTACTAATTATAATTAGAGTAAAGGTTTAATTTAAATTATAATTGCTTTAAATTATAATGATTATAAATTGAGTTATTGTAATCAAGTGAATGTAAATTTAAATTATAATATGTAATTATAATTTAATGCATGATTAATTATAGATTATAAATTGTGTAATTATAATGTAATATTTGCATGATTAACTATAAATTATGATTGGTGTAATTATAATTTAGTAAATGCATGATGTAGTTAATTAATTATAAATTATAATTTGTTTATAATTTAATTAAATAAGATGTGATTATAATTTGAGTAATTATAATTAGATTAAATATTTAAATTATAATTTATTTAATTATAGTTAATATGAAATACATATTTATTAATTGATTTAATTATGTGAACATGCTTATGTAGTATAATTAACTATGTGATGGTTAATTATTAAATTATTTAATTAAATAAGAATGAGTTAACCTAGAAAGGTTAACCAATTATGTGAGTTAGTTACGTGTTAACTAATTTAGATTGTGTGATTAAATATATATGTGTAGGAATTGTTAGAACGTGATTATATTAGTAGCTTGCGCTTGAGGCAAGTATTCTAAACCTTAAACTCGTTTATGTGTTTCAATTCAATTATTCATTGTTTGAGATTGTTCTTTTATTGGACAAGTAATTATTGAAAGTTCATAATATAATTAAAGTAACCTTGGCTTATTGTTCAAGCAAGGTTTGAATATTCTTTTGAGATGCTTTAAATTTATTTCTAAAGCATATGTTAGTTCGTAGTTCTTTCACTTACGAATTATTCCATGTTATTGAAAGTCGATTCAACTAATCCTTAGTTGATGAACGTGAATTCTAAATTATCCTTTTAAGCTTATCCAAACCAAACTTTCTTTGGTGCGGACTTGAATTCAAATTACTGAGTTGAACAACCCTATTACGCGTAAGCGTTAAGATATTTGTGCACAATACATGGTACGAAGGGCTGATCCCCCTAAGTACGAGTTAAGGTCCATAGTCTTATTAACTGTTAAAGGTTTAAATGAAAATGTTTATAACCTAAGACAAAAGTTCAAAGGTCTTATGGCTCAGCAGATAAAATTCTATATTCGAATTCTAATGTTGATAGAGAATTATTATTCAATTCTTTATTGCTGAAGTAAGCTAAGTTATTCAAATTCTTTTTAAAGATATCCTTTCATGTATTTATTATTTGTAAACTCCAGTGAGCTATTGTTTGCTCACTCTTGTATTATATAACAATTGCAGCTAAGGTTGATAATGTTGACGCCCCATCTACGAGTAAAGGCAAGGGAAAGCAAAATAAGTGAAGACTTGTTTTTATTATTTGAAATGATTGTAATAGACGTTAATGTTATATTTTTATTTCCGCACATTATTATTATGTCAAGGTTAGAGTAACCCTGGGATTGATTTTTAAGAAGGTTGTAACCCTTGTTTTAAGGGAGATTTTATTATTTTGAATAAAGGTTGTATTTTATTTTGAAGTTATATTGGGTAGATGTATGTTATATTAGAAAGTGAACACCAAATCATGTGGAAACGAAGTACCCGGATTTGGGGGTGTCACAATTATTCTATTTTATTTAATTGAATTA